>PVIC010002778.1:0-74216 GCA_004025085.1 Thryonomys swinderianus
CTCTGTAAAGAAATCAACAACTAAAGAGAGCTCTTGCATCGGGCTTACTCTGAGTGATGCTTAAAATCACTTTGGTTAAGGGCTGTTCTATTGGAATGGAAAATATACAGAATAAGATGTCTTGCTAGTGCTTCAGAAATTCTCTGAATTCTGAAACAGGCTCTCCCATAGCTGTAGTGTTTACAGAAAAGTAGTAATGGATTAGTTTTACCTTTGGTTCTTTGTGATGAGAATCTAAAATCTCATTTTAGAAACTTCAAAACAGGTTCCAGTGCAGCTAACTCAGGGGCAAGAAAAAAATATTTGTCAGATGAAATCTAGAGTCCTGTATCAGCTGTTATTCACTAAGAAACTTTCTTTTAAAAAAAAAAATCTATGTGGTACAATTCCATTATTCACACTGTATCTTTTCTGTTCATCAAAAAGTACATTTTATTTGTAAGGGAGAGAGATGGGATTGATTTGGCAAAGAGCAACTAAGGAAATATTTCTAGATGGATATTTTGACTTTCACTGTTGGATGGAAGATGACAAAATTAGACAGGAAATTACAAAAGTCTGTGACACGAAGGAGGAAATTACTTGGAGAGTGCTCACGGATGACGAGAGGACCTGACGGAGCTGTTTTCTCTCTGGACCTTGCTGCCTACACCCACAGGTGCCAGGCCCTGAGCAGAGAGCGGGCACTAAGAGGCTTTCCAGATGCTATGGAGGAGACTTGGCCAGTCAGGTAGACAGTTCCGAGCCAGAGTGCTCAGGCCTCTCAGTACCTGGGAACATACGACAGGTGCTGGCCAGGGGCCTAGGTGCTGCCTGGGCTTGAACAGCCTGGAGTCTCTGTTCTGGACTGATATTACACAGTGCCTTTGAAAATAAAAAGTGCAGAATCACAAGGGTATGATAAGAAATCCCCTGGGGGAAGAAACAGCTCATGAGCATATTATTAAATCCTCTAGTTCCTTCACTCCAGTACACTCGGAAGGAGGAGGACATAGCCAGGGCGGCCCTGAGCACTGCCATCCCCAGCCCCAGGTTTGTGCAGGTTGTTAGGGTGTCCCCAGGGATAGCCACTCTTCCCATTAGAGACCAGGCCGGGCTTGCACCATCGCTCCACTAACATTTGTTCTATTGGATTACAAAGCCGAGTAATTGCCATTTAAGATGCAAGTAATGGTAAGGGCATTCATCTGTGCTTTCATTCGTTTGTAAGGCAATTAATTTGTGCTTAAATTAACAAAAATGGTTATGTGATCCAATAAAGTAGAAATGCTAGCAGGGAAAAATAACCTCATCTATTTTATTCTCCAGCCCAGCCAAATCACTCTTTTCTTCCCACTGTTTGTCTCTCTGTGAAAGGTTATTTTCAGGCAGGCAGAGCAGGAGCTGCGCATGCGTGCTGACCCCGTCAGGGGTCCCGCCTCAAAGGCTGAGGATGAGAAAATGAGATTTGTGTGCTGCAACGTATAATTGACTTGAAAGGGTACAGCTGGTCACTACTATGGTGGACCCCAGAGGAAGGCCGGGAAGCGGGCTGTCTAGAACTGGGAAGACAGAGATAGACTGAACTAGCCCAGAAGATGTTAGCAAAGGATTGGCAAACTGGGGTTCTCGGGCAGCATATGGCTAGCAGGCACATCTTGCTTGGCATGAAAGGGTTTTACATCTTTGGATTCGCTTCTAATGCTTATAAATTAAGATATTTCACATGAATATTCAGGTTTCCAACTCTTTTTGAAGAGTTAGGAGACTGTTGGCACTACACTGACATTCCTGCCCGACAGTAGCTCCCCAGATCTGAGGGGTCACAGCCCCCTTTAGTCAGGCAGTCCTTTCCAACCTACCACACTCCCCACTACTCTCTTGTCCTGTGTCCTGTTGCCTGTCAGTATTTACCTGGCTGGCTGGGACTTGAGTTTCTGACTCATTTTTAGCATTTGCCTGGTCCCAGCAATAATCTCTTTCGGTTGCTATTTACATGAGTTTCACTTTTCATTTCCTGCAATATTTTGCTTTTTCAGAGTTTGAATATCTCGGGCATAGAAGTTGCTCTCAACAAAGGTCTTACACCTGGTTTTGGCGTTGAAGCTGTTGCCAGAGCGACAGACACACATCCCCGCCCCCCACCCTGGGAAGTTACTTGAAGAGTGACTTATCCACCTGCCCTTTTTGGAAATGAAAGCTCGGAGGGGTCAAGTTCAAGGTCATATAGTGGCTTGCATCTAGATCTAGACCAAGATTGGAACCAATTATAGCACTTTCTCTACTACAACCCAGCCTCTTCTGGACTGCTCCTTCATGATACTGCCTGTCCCGGAGCAGAAATAAACTTCTCCAGTCACTGTGACCTCCTCACCTGATATGCCCATTGGGCAAAACTGTCTGCTCTCCATAGTGGCCCCTAGTGATAAGATCTGATGTTCAGAGGTTTCTTTCTGACTCAATCTGTTGGCTTCTGGGAGCCGTGAACTGGGAATGAGTCCAATCAGGCTCTGGTTTAGCTCTGCCTCTGACCAGCTGTGTGACCTTGGGCAAGTTTCCCACTCGCTTCTGAGTCAGTTTCCCAAGCCTAAGATTGGAATGTTTACCTCACAGGCTGTTGTGATGATCTTGGTCATGAAACATAGCAAACATTAAAGTTCTCAGAAAGATGTAAAAAGTTGGAAAATGCATGTTCCTATTATGAGCTAGGACTAGAGAGACTTCCAGAATTCCCTTATATACAGGTATCACAGTGTAGCTCAGGGGACAGGCTCAGCCACAGAGCAACAGAGTTCAGATTAGCAAGCAGCCTCCTGTCCTCCCTGGCATGGCCACTGCTGAAATCTAGCTAGATGTGACAGTGTGCACCTGTTATGGCAGCACTCAAGAGGCTGAGACAGGAGAATCACTACAAGTTTGGGTCCAGCCTGTGCTATATGGTGAGCTCGAGGCTGATCTGGGCTACATAATAATGAGATCCTACTTCAAAAAAAAAGACAAAGTCAGAGAAAGACAGAAAGACAGACGGAAAGGAAAGATGGAAAGGGGGACAGACAAAGAAGGAAAGAAAGAAGGATAGATTAGGTCTCAAATGAAGGAAGACCCTGCCTCTTATCAACCCCAGGCTGAGTTTTGGGGTAGCACCAAGACCCCCTGGGAAAGAGCCCACACTTGCCAGGGCAGACTTCCAGCCCATGAGCACGGGCTCAGGAGGCGTGATATGTGCAAATGAACACTGTTTTTGCAAACTTGTGAGACCTGCCAGCTCTCAGTTTAACTAGATTTCTGCAGTGACATCCAGGCATGTTCTGCATTAAATTAGAGCTGGTAATTTCAGAGGCAAACAGCTCTGAAATGGCATGAAAGACAAAAATCTGTTCCTTGAAAAATGACACCATATGTGCTTGCGTTGCTGCAAGTTAGGGTAAAAGGCTCTGCCTCCCTTTGTTACTCATCAAGCAGCCAATGTTAATGTCAGATTTGCAACAGAACCATATACTAATGGAACCCAAATTAGCTCTAAAATTAGCTCTTAACAAGAAACTCAGGGCTAGCTCAAGGCAAGCAGATTTCTCCGACTGTGAGAGACGCAAGGCATTTTAGCAAAGCAGCTGCATATTGATATCTTCAAACCTCAAAAAAAGATCCCTCTTCACTCTGAATTGCCCAAGAAGAATGGTGCCCAGCCCACCGTCTGCCCAGGCGCCAGGAGCCAGCGGCTGGCCTGCAGGTCTAAAAAAACTCCCTCCAAACAAAGAAGCTATTGAGATCTTGGAGCATGTGTGAGGAGAGGGAAGGACTCAGAGGTCAGATCTGGGTAGGGGACTGGGTCCTGGGAGTGACTGTGTACATTATCGCCACTGGGCAAACAACTTTACAGGCCTCAAAGTCAGAAAAATCAGCTCTGGGAAATAGGTAATGGGAAATGTTGAGCAGCTGAAACTGATCATTTTGAGTTCTCTTCAACCCTGCTTAAAACATATGAGCTAAGACGTTTCTAAAGAGTATCCAGTCGGTGAGTGGTGACACTGCTGACAAGCATAGAGGGTTAGCATCACCCGCAGGCCTAGTCAGGCCAAGTTGTTGTGTTTTTTGAGACAGGTTCTTGCTTTGAAGTTCAGGCTGGCCTTGAGGTCACTGTGTAGCCCAGGCCAGCACTGAATTCAGCAATCCTCCTGCCTCTGCCTCCCAAGTGCTGATATTACAGGCATGAGCCACCATGCCCTGGCATTGTGGTATGCAGTACTGATTGCTGGTGGGCTTAAGTCACCGAGCCCGGTATTGTCGCATGTGGTTACTGAGATGGAACCAGGGACCTTGTACTTGCTAGGCAGGTGCCGGAACCACTGAGCTAAATCTCTAGCTCTCAGGCCAAGGTTTTGTTGTAAGTCCCTCAGGGATCCAGGTGGGAATGTGAAGATCAGGCGAAGTTTTGGTTTTTGAAGTTTACCCCAGGGTTTGGTGACCAGGGGCCAGGGAGACAAGGGAAGCGCAGAAGATTGGATGGGTGATTAGAAGCACTGAAACTTACCCGAGGAAATAATACCAGAAAACAAAAGATGGAGTCAGGAGTAGGAGGAAGATAGCAGGGGCCTGAGAAAGTGCTTTGGGGCTGGAGATGCAAGGTCTGCGGCATTGGGGAAGACTGCACAGGATATGCCATCTGAAGAGGGCCTGGAGAATAATAGGGACTTCAAGGCTGTTGTAGTCAAGGTTTGCAAGGGAAAGAGATTTAATACGGAACACATAACTTATAGTATTTTATAAGAGTCATCCAAAAAGTCAAATGCAGAGGGATGCAAGAGATCTAGCCAGGCACTAGAGACATAAAGAGTCCAGCGGAAGGCCTAGAGCCCCAGGCTGCATCCTCCAAGTCCAGCCAGAGGCCTAGAGCACACAGAAATGTCTCATGCAAGTCTGTATTGAGGATCAGCGCTGGGGAGGCCCAAGGCCAGTGTTGGGAGCTAGAAAACCTGCGCCAGCGGGGCAAAGGGTCTGTGCCACCAGGCTGAGGGGGCTGCCCTGGAGCCAGAAGTGGCATTCGTGGCAAAGGTCACAGCTACTCTGAGAGAACAGCAACCATCCCTGGCGACAGTGAGGACCTGAGATCTGCCTCCAGCAAGAACAGCCGAGTCGGCAGCAGGAAAACCACCTGCAGCAAACTTCCACAGGAGAATCCACAGGTAGCGACCTTCTTTCATGCCCAGACCATCCATGCTGGCTGAGTTCAGCTGGGCCTTCCAAGTTGACCATTCATTAATCCACCAGAGAGATGGGGCCTGCAGATGCCCAGTGAGTAAAGGTGGGCATCTCTGCCTTCACCTCGTGTCTCTCCTTTATGACCTGAAACCTGGGTCAGAGCCCTGCCCCTCTGCAAGAAGCCATGTCAGTCACTTAGGGGGAGTCAGTCTAAAACCCCATAAGTTTTTCCGCCCTACATTTACCTTCCCTAGTTTATCCCCCATTACATTGGACACCAACAGGAGTAATTAGGTGTTTTCATGATGTCCAGGGACATCCACTTGGTGGCCTTTATGACACCCAATTCCAGGCCCTCTGGAGCACACAAGGCTCTAGTCAGCGGAGTCATCTCCACCACAGTTGGCTCAGATTCTAGGAAAGGCCGAGCCTTGAAGACGGGCCATGATGAGGCTGTGCCCCTGAGCAGAAGCAGTCACCAGCATCTCACAGGAACTGCTTGTCCCCTGGCCCCAAGTCATAAAGATTTCCCCAGAGCTTGGGCCGGAGATTTAGCTCAGTGGTTCCAGCACCTGCCTCGCAAGCGCAAGGCCCTGAGTTCGATTCTGGTAACCACATAGAATGCCGGGCGTGGTGGCTCACACCTCTAATCCCAGCACTCAGGGGCAGAGACAGGAGGACTGCTGAATTCCAGGCTTGCCTGGGCTATACAGTGAGCTCAGGGCCAGCCTGAACTACAAAGTGAGACCCTGTCTCAAAAAAAAAAAAAAAAAAATTTCCCCAGAGCCACCCCCAGAAGCTGCCCTGAGACCATGATAAACTGTAAAGAGAAAGGACTTATGCAGAGCTAACTAGAGTGTCCTTCCCCCAAATCTCTACCTGCCTGCGGACAGGTGTGGAGGGATCAGGGTCAGGGTCAGGACAATACCAGGAGACAGCACACCCTGCACATGGGCTTGTTATGTCTCCCAGGCAGGAGAGCACACTCTACCCCTTCCCCGTGCAAAGGAAACGGCTGACTTTTGGGGCTGCATCTGCACTTTTTTCCCTTTTTGATAATTCTCATTATGTAGTCCAGGCTGGGCTCCAACTCAGAGCGATTCTCCTGCCTCATCCTCCCCAGGCCAGAGACTACTGGCGTGTACCACCATGCCCAGCCACATCTGCATATCCTGTACCTTCCTCTGGGGTGAGGAGAGGAATGGGTATTGGTTATGTGCCCAGCAGGAGGAAGGCTGGAGAAGCTCTTAACCGCTAAAAGAGGAAAAATCTAACATTTAAAAAGTTTAATTTTGCTGTGCTTATTACAAGATCACAGCTTCAAAAAATTCTCTACCTTACCAGCTATGTGAACACTTCAGGTGGGCAAATCCCAACCTTTGACTTTGCTCCCCTTTTCTACAAAAACTCAAAATTTTCTGTCAACCGCTTGGAAGACAGACCTCGAACCTCTTCATCACCACTGCTGGTCTCCCTGATGGCTGTTGCAGGACCAGTGGCTGAGCCTGGTATTTGGGCACCCTGGGAGTCAGCGGTCTTGCCTCAAAGCTCCAGGGTGGGGACAGGTAATAAATGTGGGGTTTGGGGGAGGTAACAGCATGAGTCACTCTATCCTGACAGTCACAAAAAGCCAGCTGCCCTGCCTGTCTTTCAGCTGGCTCCTTTCTCCTGAGTGAGAGGCTGCAGCCTCTGGACACCAGAATGCAGAGAGGGAGGGGGAGGGGAGGGAAGGGGGAAGGGAGGGACAGGGAGAGTGTGCTGAAGGGGTCTTGGAGAATGGAGATTGCTCAAGAGGAAGAAAAGCAGGAGCAGAGCCAGCGTGCCATGCCCTTCCAGGGTCTGATTAGAGTGGGGCAGGGGACATGGCCAGACTCCGATTCCAGGAAAGGCCAAACCTTGAAAACGGGCCCAAGCAGCTGGGTCTGCCCAGCGTGAGCTCAACTACTACAGTCTCAGGTGGGGATGAGGACTAGGCCACCTGCCTTCAGCCCCCACCTCACTGTGGGCAACTGAGCCCCTCGGCTGGAGCAAGGAGGAAAAGATTAAACCAGTCCCCTGACACATCTGATACTAGTTATCTTTTCTAACAAATTATTTTAAAAGGAAGTTTGATGCATTTGGCCACATAGTTTGACTTATATAAAATGATGACTTTTGTTTAGGTTTGAGTGGCCCCAGGAATAGTTTCTAGAGACATCCTGGGAAGTAATTCAGTTCCATGTTGTTGGACTGCTGCTGTGACATTAATCCTACCGCTCATCAAGATACACTCCGAGTTAGCTGTGCTACCACATGCCTATAATTTCAGTACTCTGGGAGGCTGAGACAGGAAGACTTGCAAGTTCGTGTTCAGTCTGGGAATATAAAGACTTAGCAAGATTCTGTTTCAAAAATCAAAACTTAGACTGGCTTGAGAATGTGGTTTAGTGTGAAAGCTCTGAGTCAGGGAATTAAAATAACAAAAAAACCACACACAGGTGCACAGCCACGCCTGCCTTGAATTCACCTGCAGGATCAGATCTCCAAGGCTGTCAGCTCTCTGTTGGCCTGGGCCCCGTAGCCAGGCAGAAAGCTCATAAGTCAGCTTTGACTAGATGTGGCTTCCTGTCTGCTCAAGAAATTTGTCTTTATAAAAGACACAAACAAATAAGAACCGAAGATTAATGTTCCTTCAATGAATGAAGAATAAATTTAGAGATCAAAACATAGACAAAACACCTTAGCTATAAACAATGGAGATTGCTGTTAAAAGGAAGCTTCACCACCCCCTTTTCTCCAATAAGGTGGTCTGAAGCAAGGCTAAACTACAACCCAGACCTTTTTATGTTTTTATTTTTAAAATGAGTCTTTCTAAATCCAGAAGGCTTGAACTTGGGATCCTCTTGCCTCATCCTCCCAGAGTCCTGGGGTTACACGCTGTGACACTAATGCCCCCAAAGTCTGTACAGACCAGCATTCACCCACTTCCTGGGCTTGCAGATGGGTTCTGTGGACACTTTTTACTGGATTCCAGGAAAGAACATAGTCCCAAACCGGAACTCTTCCTTTTAGGAAGAGCGCCACATTCTATTGGTGTTGAAAATCAAAACAAAGTAGAAAATACCATTCAAAAAGAGGCACGTTGATAACTTCTTCATTTGTTTTAAAAAATCTGTTTAATAGTGATGAATATTAAGAGTATAGATAACTTAGAAATTAAATGTTCATACTGTTCTTTTTTTCTCATATGACAATAAACGAGAATTTACTGAGAAGTCACCAGTTACCACCGGCTAGTATTTACAGATCCCGAATTTGCTATCAACCCCATGGGAGTGTTAAACTAACATTAAAAGCTGCACTCTAGTTGGCATGGCTGGAGCACCTATAATATCAGCTACTACTCAGCTGGCGGAGGCAGGAAGATCACAAGTGTGAGGTTTGCTTAGGCAACTTAACGAGACTCCATCTCAAATTAAGATACATATATTTAAGAAAAGATTGAGGATTAGCCCCTGGTTCAATACCCACTACCGGAGAGAGAGGCAGACTATTAAATTAGTTGTTGTATTTTAGAAAATGTTTTTAAAGATTCCATGTCCCACTTGTTACCTCCCACTCCCTGGCTATGAGAATAAAACGCTTTGACACAAACTCTCAGCCTGTTTTCAAAGAAGAAAAGATGGTGTTATGGAAAAAGCTCTGGCTTAGGTCCTAATTCCAACTCCTCATTAAAAATCGCTGCATATCTCTGACCAATTAACTTCTCTTCATTTACTTTTCCTTGGTAATTAAATGCAGCGATGCATATGAATACATTTTGAAAAAGACAAGAGTACCACACAAATGCTAGTTGTTAGGAGCAACTTGTGGACTGTCTCCCAGGGAACTTAAGAGTCTTCTTGGAAAATACTACTCAAAAGAAAGTTATTACTATCAGAAGTTCTAGGATGCTGTGGCCCCAGAGAGAGCTATTGATGTGATCAATGTTTATGAAATTACTTAGCAAAAATTGAAGGAAAAAGTGAAGCCTAAAACATACTGTATTAGGTTAATTAGAATTACAACTGGCAGAAACATATTTCTTATTTGTCTCACTGAAAAGACCTTTGTAAAATTTAATACAAAATTCCTTAATGATGCTTATAAGTCAATTTTTAAGATGAATAACTTGCTCTCATAATCCCTCATTTTTCCTGCTTGGAAGGACAAAGCTCATAAACTCACAAACCTTTTGCCTCTGTACAGACAGATCCATCTTCTGTTTCTACGGTTTAGGGTGTGCAGTGCAGATGCCCTGGCATTGATAGGCACAGGCTCTTTTTTATCCTCTAAATTTGCTAAGAGCTCCATAAAGTGGCATCCAATAAACTGTACTCATCGATAAAACAAGCTTCTTTAGAGTGGCTCTCTCATACTCAAGAAAAAGCTTCACAATTTTCAGAAACAGAAAACCAAAATCTTGACAGTACCTAGAGGGAAAGTGTCTTAGTTTGCTGAGGCTCAAACTATGGCAGACGGGGTAGCTTCAGCTACAGGACTTTCGGTCTTCAGTTCTGGAGACTTCCATTAGTCACTTTTTCTAGTAGACACCCACTGAAGGGAGAAGTTTATTTTGGCTCGCAGCTTCAGCTGTGGTCAGCGGGATCCAAGACTTCTAGAAACATCCCAGTGGAAGGGTGTGGTGGAGGACAGTGCTCACCTGTGACAGCCAGGAAGCAGAGCGCGGAGGAGCTGGGGGGCAAGAAAACCTCTTCCAGGTCACCCCCAGGCACCCACCTCCAACAGGCCCCACTTCTGACAACACATTCAGCTATGAACTCAGGGAAGAATGAATCCACTGAGTGTAGCACCCCCAAGATTCAGTCACTTTCCACACACAGACTCCTGCAGGACATTTTCCATCGAAGTCATAACAAGGGTGGAAGAGAGATCAAAATGTCATCAGGCTTGGTTTCTTAGGCCTCGCCCGTTGGCCTGTGCATGGGCCACCTTCCCACCATGTCCTACATAGCAGGGCACACGTACATGCATCCCTGAAGCCCCTCTGAACCCACGTTTCCTCTTATGAGGGCATTGGCGACACTGTATTAGGGCCTATCACACCAGCCTAATCTAACTTAACCACCACTTCAAAGGCACATTCTAAAGTCTGGGGTGCTAAGGCTGGGACTCAACAATTTGGGTCAGGCACGTCTTTGTCGCTTTCTTGGTCATGAGACAAGACACTGGACACCCATAACTTCAGGGAGAAGAGGCTTCTTTCGGCTGACAGTTTGTAGAGGTTTCAGTCCACAGTCCTCTGGCCTCATCAGAGAGGCCTGCTGGAGAAGTTGCTCCTGGGATAGCTTTAGGAAGCAGAGACAGGAGGAGCAGAGAGGAAGTAAACCTTCCAGGCCATGCCCCAGGGTCCCCAGTCCTCTGTCCACATTGGGCCAGATCCTTCCTGCCCACTTGGAGTCAGCTCTGAACTCCAGGCCTCCATGATCAGTCACCTCCCAAGAGCCCAATCTATAGTCACAGGAGACTCTTGGGTGACATCCAGATATAAACCATAACAGGACACCATACAGCTTGTAAGAGGAAGACACTGGGGATTCACACAACCTTGAAAACACAAGACGCCCATCAGTATCATCCACAGTGCCAGGGCGACTCCCGCATACACCCATGCGTCTGCGCTACATGTTTAATCCAAAGCAAACGGCACAGAGCAGGCCTTTAAACCCAACAGCCCCAAGGGAATGGACTGTCGGGGAGGAAGTGGAGTTTGTCAGTGTCAAGGTCAAGGACAGCTGTGCTGGCAGCTGAACAGCAGCTGCTGGCGCGGTGGGGAATGATGAGACACAGCAAAGCCAGCATACAACTTTTCCAGGAGTCATGTTGGTTCTCCTCCCCCTGAAAAACATTTTTCCCAGAAGGAACTCCTCTAGGCCATGAAACAGACTTACCTAAATAAATAAGAGTTGAAAAAATCCCCTGCATACTATCCAATCGCAGCCAAATGAAGCTAGAAATCAAAAGCAAAAGAAGTCACAGAAACTAAGCAGACATGTAGAGATTAAAACTAACTACTGAATAATCAATGGCCTATAGAAGAAGTCAGGGAAGAAATAAAAATGTTTCTGGAACCAAAGAAAAATGGGAGCCCTATATGCTCTGAGGAACCAGGAAAGGCAGTTCTAAGAGGGAAGATTTCATAGCTGTAAGTGCACATCCAAAGATAGAGCGAACTCAACCTAAACTGCATCTCAAGGGCCTAAAAAGATGAGAACAATCCAAATCTGAATCTAACAGAAGGAAAAAAATTATAAAGATCAGAATGGAAATTAATGAAATTGTGATTTAAAAAATAATAACAAAGGATCAGTGAATCGAAGAACTGATTCTCCAAAAAGATGTGACGGGAACTTGGTAGGAGGTAGGAGGAAAAGAGGAACTTAAAAAGATCAAGATATGATATTTACATCTACTAACTCCCCCATGCTACATGTATTTACTATATATTGTAAAAATATACTAAAAAAAATTGGGGGGGGTATGAATTCCTTTTAGCCAGTTAGGAAGTCAGGGACAAAGTCAGTCACTGAAGATCTGATCCCCTTCCCCAGCCCAAAGCCCAACATGCAGACATCCTCTGATGGGGAAGACAGAAATGGAAGACATTGTCGCCTTCTGATCTTTAAGATTTCCAGAAATCCACAAAGAAAATCAGGGATGCCCAGCAACTTCTCTATGCCACGCTACCTGTGGGGGGCCTTGCCCTGTGGTCTGGAAGCTTCCAGATCCCCCTGTGGAATCAGTGTGTGGCTCTGAGCCATGCTCACCGTGGACCTCCCTGACAGCTACAAACTCAAGCAGGAGTGGTGCAGGGAGCACCCGTTCCCAGTCTGGAGAAACAGGGTCACCCGGAGACACTGAGAACTAAACTAATCATGCTAATGACCAGAATTACTGGGCGAGTCCTAACTGCTGGCCATTCATACATTTATATCAATCACCTCCTCATCCTGAGCTAGAGATGGTGACCTTCCGTTGGACACAGGAGGAGATCCAACATGGTGATTTATACCCAGGTGTCCCCACAGAGCCTCATATGCTCACTTGGGGGGGCTTAAAGGAAGAGAATTAGACCATGGCAGTGTTGCACTGGCTTGTATAAGGAGGTGGGTCCCTGGGGTTGTGGCCTGGAAGGGTTTATCTTTTTCCCCAGCTCTCCCCCTCTCTGTGCTTTCTGGTTGCTGTAATGTCAGCTGACTTTCCTCCACTAGGCCCTTCAGTGCATGATTAAGCCTGCTGAACATGGACTGACTTCTAAACCATAAGCCCAACTAAACAGCTCTTCCGTGTTGGATATTTTGTCCTAGTGACAGGAAAATGACTAAGACACCCAATCAGCAAACTAAACAACATATTTCACCAAGTTTAATTATGCGTGACAGAGCTGGGGGTTGAACAAAGCTGGGACGTTTCTCCTCAGTACAGTGCTGGGCATTCTTGTTCAGGCCACCTGTGGCCAAGTGTCATTAAAAGCCATGGTCACTGGAGTCAATGCCACATGGCTGCGTCTATGCCAAGTGCAGCATCACATGACCACTCAGCACCCTGCCCAGGACTTGGCACGGAGAAGGTTCTTACTAAAGAGGTATCAAACTCAAGTAACATTAGGACATGACACAGTCGTGCCAGGGCACTGGGGCCAATGCCAACACCCTGATTTGGGACCAAGGTACTGGGAGGCCTAGTGGACACTGCGCTGGATCTGTGGATCCATGGATGGCTGACCACGCCTGAGTACTCAGCTGCAGCCCTGTGGGGAGGGAGCAAAGGAAGTAAACACAGAGAGGTCTCCAGAACCTGAAGGAGTGGCCCTCTGCAGCCCGAGTATTCGGCCACCCCCTTCCAGGGCCCTCGATCCAGGCTCTCCACAACAGCTTCTGTTCTGAGACTGCAACTTCATCAGGGAGCCAGACAGTGGGGACAGTTGTGCTGCGGGAGAATTTAAGATCGGAGAGACCAGTGGGTGAAGCGGGAGGATTTATTTCAGTGCTCACTGGCCCAGCAGATTTGTATCCAAAGGCTGAGCCTGAACAGAGGAAAAGAGCTCTTGCTTTATAAGTGTGGTTGAAGAAACAGGTCCTAAACGAGGGGCCATGAAACCTTACAGGGACAGAGGTAACGGCAGCCAAAGGGAGGGGTGCAGTCTGAGAGGGAACTGCTTAAAGTTGGGAAGACTTGTTTTTCCTTTTTTTTTTTTTTTTTTAGTTTTGCTTCAGTATCACATTGTCCCCAAGTCCCTTTGGACAGATCGGGTCCCCTCCTGTGTTCCGCTTGCCCAGATGCCAGGCCAATAACGCTGACTTCTACCTCCCCCAGCCAAAAGCAGAAAGTGTCCCTTTCTGCCAGGCCTCGGGGTCCTGAAAGGCATTAGCTAAACCCTGTTCCCATGGAATCGCCAAGGCTTTTACTCTTGCTGCCAAAGTAAAAGTCCTCTACCAGCATTTCCAACTTGTCCCTAGAGCTTTAACAACCTTTTCCGTTCTGAGTGCAGTGGGAAAGAAAGTTACTGAGCTGTTTTAGAAAGTAATGTGCTTTCTCTCTTGGAATTTGGGATCTCCATAAAGGCAGGGGAAATTAGATTAAGAAATCAGTCCAGTCGTTCACTGCAGCCCTTCCTTCTTGGCATATGTCATCCAAAGCTCTCGGAAACACTGTGCAGCTGGGGAGACCCTGCCTGGCCCTCTCAACCCGGGGAGAGCAACTGTTTGTTTTTTCTTTTTCTAATCTAAACGAGTCTCTTCCCTGAAGCTCTTTCTAGGCAGCTATTGATTTCCTCCGTTTGAATGGACCATTAATAATGCTGGGGCCTCAGGAGCCCCTTTAAAGTCTTGTCTTTGTTTCTTTTCTTGCTGGCTGAGGCCTTTGGCCTTTTCCCCCCATCAAGGAGGAGCAGCCCTAAGCCCGGGTCTCAGGGAGGTGGGAATCTCCAAGCCTCAGTCTGGGCCAGCGGAGTGCTAGCTCGCTTTGCTGCCTCTGTCCCAGTTGGCCTCCTGGCACCTCTGCCCATGGTGGTCCCCGGAGTCTGCATAATACCAGCACCATAGGGACATGAGGTAGAAAGAGTTCAAATTTGAGCTCACCCTGACAGATTTAGCAACCTAGCAAGAGAGCCCCCAAAATAAACTTGGCTGAGAGGTAGCTCAGTGTGAAGGTGTTGGTTCAACACAAGCCCCAGGACTGCTTGCATTCTTCAGCCCCTCTAGATCCTACCCCTTGGGCTGTCCAAGGCCCCTGTTTCACCCCAGCCTTTACCGCGGTGACCATCTGTCACTGAGTGGGCTTACAAACTTCCTCTGTGAAAGGGTTATGGCCCTCTTTCATATATGGTCCTTCTGACTCCTTCACCTCCCTATAGCTCCACGCCAGAGTCTGCAAGAAAAAAACTTGGGAAGGCAATGTGGCTTGTGATAGGTTAACAGTTACTTCACTCTGGCCCTTGCATAGCACCCCAAACCCAAGATTATGTAAGACCATCCCTTCCTTTGTTCTGCTTCTGCCCCTCTCCTGTGGCAGGAGCCACTTCTTCCCCCTTAAATAAAACCTCCTGTCGGGCTGCTTGGTGTGTGGTGTGATTGTTGGCTGCCGACCAAGATCTAACACTCTGGCCCAGCACAACAGTGGCCTGTGCTCTGCTGTGACCCTGACAGACAGGGACCCTCCAGCCAGCCCAGAGTTCACATGTGTGCAGTCCAGAGGAGTCGCTGCTGACCCAGTATGCCTTAGAAGGTCTGAGGACCAAGTCTGCAGGAGTGCTGCAGGCACTCACACAGATTCACGGAGCTGGGCCTGATGGCATACACCTGCAATCCCAGCACTCGGGGGACTGAGACAAGAGGATCTCGGTAAGTTTGAGGTCGGCCTGGGCTGCACAGTGAGTTCAAGGCCAACCTGGATTACACAGAGAGTGTAATCTTACTTGTCTACAAATAAAAAGAATTCATGGCTCCCTCTCCAATGCCCTTTACCTCAGGCTCTGAGGAGCCCAGAGTAGACAGCCCTTCATGGTAATCCGTGCCCTCTGAAAGGGGAAACTCGGGAGGAAGAACTGTTAAGACTTGAGGAAAGGCCTTGTAACAAGGGAATTATGGACAAGTGGATATTCCTAGGGACCAGGAGCAAGGATGGGAAGGGGTCACCTCTCTCCCTGCCTATCTCCTTGCAGTGAGCAGTGCCACTTTCCTCTGTCCTTGCCTTTACCTAAGCATTCCTGCGCCTGGCTGGGCTCTGACAGGCTTTTCCCACGTGTGCATTCTGCTTCCCAAGGTGCCTCATCCTGCAGAAACACCTGCTCCCTCCGAAGGAGGTTGCCTGAATTATAAATGAGCCTCCAGCTGAGGAGATGTGCTCAGTGGAAAGGAAGAGAAAAACAGGTAAACAGGTGGCTGGAATGTTTCTCTGCGCCTCCCAGTGATGCAAACTTTGCTTTCTCTTGGGCCCCAGTTTGAACTCTGAAACCCACCTCAAGATGGTCTGAGATCATCTTGGCCCCTGCTTCCTTCACAAGTTCTGAGTACCTCACCTTCGGTGTCTCACTCTCTTTACCCTGTGCTTATGTAACTTCTTCCTCTTCTGACTGAGGCCACAAGACTATTCACGACTCCAAATAAAAAGACCCTTCAGGAAGTCCTCCTGGACCCCCAGTTGGACATGGTCTCTGTCCTCTGTCCTTTCCCTTAAACTCTTATCCCAGAGTATAAAGACCCTAAGTGTGGGAATCTGGTCAAATCTTTTCCTGAGACACATGCAGACCCCTGCTGTGGTTGCTGGTCAGGAAATGCTGAAGAAAAGCAGGAAAGAAGGTGGTGGTGTTTGAATGCACCCCTCAGTTTGTGCATTGGAAACTAAATGTCTAATGCAACAGAGTTGAGAGGCAGGTCCTTTTACGGGGCCCTTTAAGGGGATGAGGACTGTGCGCTCCTGGAAGGATTGTGTGTCATATTAACGTCCTGACACTAGGAGTGAGTTCCTGATAGACTAAATCACCCTCTTTACGAATCACCAAGTCTGTGTTCTGCCTAACTCAAAAGCGGAAGAAGGCAAAGGAAAGGAGGGAGACTGGCCCAGGTGTGTCTCCAGAGTCCAGGTGTGGCAGGATCAGCAGCTCTGTTTCCTCCTTTGCTCACTGTCTTGGGGCTGTAAGGATGCAGCCCAGGGATTAAGGTCAGCTGCGCTGCTCTCAAAGCGCAGCCTGAAGTGCTCCCCTCCACTGCTTCCTTCACTTCCGGGAGACTCCTGTGTCCGAGCCGACTGGGGGCTCTTTGTGTGGACTTGCTGGGAAGAGCTGCACAAACAAGTACCTGGTCAGTGGGGAGGGAGGCTGCACTGGGGGCAGTTTCAAGGCGGCATGGCACACGGGCCTGGCGGAAAAGTGGCTCATGGTATGGTAACAGGAAGCAGAGACCGATGAGGAGGAGATAAATCCTTCTGGGCCCCCAGTGACCGCCTCTTCCGGTCAGGCTCCACCTCTTTTTTTTTTTTTTTTTTTTTTTTTTTTTCTGCTTTTTGGAGACAGGGTCTCGCTTTGTAGTTCAGGCTGACCCTGAGCTCACTATGGTGCCCAGGCAAGCCGCCGCGAACTCAGCAATCCTCCTGTCTCTACTTTCCGAGTGCTGGGATTACAGGCGTGAGCCACCACGTCCGGCATTGTGGTATGCAGTGTTGATTGTTGGTGGGCGTGTCTTCACGCCCAGCATTATGTGGTTACCGGGGATCAAACTCAGGTCCTTGAGCTTGCGAGGCAGGCGCTGGAACCACTGAGCTAACCCGCCGGCCCCAGGCTCCACCTCTTAAACTCTTAAGGTGAGAAAGTCTGATCGCTTTGCAAATGTCCTGTCTGAGTGTATGAGGCCCCTGGGGGAAAATCTAGATATAAACCATAACATTGGGTTATTAAAAACAGATTATTTTCATAAAGGATACACCCCTCTCAAGACAGAGCTCTCTCCTGGGGACATGGACAAGGCATCTTGGGATCATAGCAATCTTAAGTTTGCTGATTCCCTGCCTGAAGCTAGAGTACCCTGTAGAATAAGTGCTAGGTAATGTAGAAGATGTTGGGTTGGGTTGTATTTGAATTTTAGGTAGACAGTAAAATAAGCACATCACATACAATATTTGGAGCATACTAAAAATTACAGTTTGTCAGGAATTCAGATTGAATCTGATGCCTTGTATTTTATTCAGCCTGATAAGCCCCCTTGGGGGGCTCCTGGAACCCACACCTGCCACCTTTCTGGGTCCCCCTTGGGGCTAGTTAGGCCCCAAGAGAAGTAATATCAGCCTCAAGAAAACTTAGAGATTGTCAATTTTTTTCCTCACAAGCAATTTTGCAACTAGAAAAAAATTCTTTCTTTGAGAGACAAAGACTTGCTATATATAGTTCAGCCTGGACTTGAACTCACTACATAGCCCAAACTGGCCTCTAACTCACCACGATTCTCCTCAGCCTCTCCATGCTGAGATTACAGGTGTGTACCACCATGCCCAAGAATTTTTTTTTTAAACTGTATTTAAGATTGTTCTAAAAATTGGTTAAAAATACATGTCAGCCAGGTGTGGTGGCACACATATGCAATCCCAGCACTTTAGGAGGCTGAGGCAGGAGGATGTTGATTTTTGAGTGCCACCTGGGAAATTTAGCAAGACCTATCTCGAACTATAAGAGAAGGGGTGGGATGAGTCTCCAGACAAAGGCCCTGGGTTCAATCCCAGGACCACAAACACAATGTGTATCGAATATGCTCTCTATCATAGAAGCTATTGGATTTGAAGAGATGTTTACAGTGTCTGGTCACCTACATTCTTATCATTCTCAAGGTGACTCCCCCAGTGACTGGACAAGCAGGTGGATAATCAGTACCAGTTTTGTCACTGAGGACCCGGAGGCCCGAGGAGTTGAGTGACTTGCAGACTGTCCCTGGAATAATTTCCTTAGAGCCAGAACAAGGGCCGAGCTTCTGGTGCAGCTCTCCTCCCTGCTGCACAGCCTGCCGCCTCCTTAGGCCACTGGGCTCCGAGTTAATTAGGCAGCAAAGAACTCCGGGGAGAAGCTGAAAGTGAGAGGAAGTGCCCTGGAGCGGCTGGCGCAAGCCGTGCCAACCAGAATGGCATGTTTTAATTGATCTTTGGTTGTGCCAGTGACTACCAGCTTCCAGGGCACGCAGCTGCTCCATCTGAGTCAGCAGTGTGGGGTGAGGCCTGGCCTGTCCAGACCGCAAGCTCTTCTTTCTGCTTTATTTTTGTTTTGTTCAGGAAGCAAGACTGAGAAACAGAAGGTTTCTTTTAATTGGCCATGCAGGTGGGAGCCTGGAGCCCAGGAAGACTGCCCTGGGTCACCTGCACTTCCCCAGCCCTTCCTTCCGCTGCTGATCCTGGAAGCCCCAGGAGACGCTGCTCTGCTGATGGAAGCCAGGCGCGCCCTGAAGATGTTGCAAGAAGCTTTTGCAGCACACGCACTTTGTGAAGGAGTTTGGGGACTTTGGAGCTACTTAGCAAAAAACTCTCAGTATTACCTGGTAGTTATTTGGGATTCCACAAACCTGTAAGCGCCTCATAGACCAGGACAGAGAGGTCTTCCAGCGGGAAGAAAGTAACTCTCCAGTCCCCCTGCAGGCCTTGACATTTGGAAAGGCCCCTTACCAGAGAAGGGGAAGAACGTTCCCCTCAGGCCTCTGTTCTGGAACTCATAGCTCTTGGCTTGCTTGGCACCTCACGAAGGTGTCTAACAGGCAGCTCAGACCTAGCAGGACTCTTGACTTCCTCCTTTCTTCCCCTTACATACATCTCCCCTCATCTCTCCCATTTCAATAAATGGGCTCACCACCCACCCCTCCAAAAATTATTTTGGCTTAAATCAAAAACCTAGACTCATACTTAATTTTTTTTTTTTTTTTGAGACAGGGTCTCACTTTGTAGTTCAGGCTGGCCCTCAGCTCACTATGTAGCCCAGGCAAGCCTGGAACTCAGCAATCCTCCTGCCTCTGCCTCCCCGAGTACTGGGATTACAGGCGTGAGCCACCACACCCAGCACTGTGGTATGTGGTATTGATTGCTGGTGGGCATGAGTCACCATGCCCAGCATTGTTTGTGGTTATGGGATCGAACTCAGCCCCTTGCACTTGCGAGGCAAGCGCTGGAACCACTGAGCTAAATCTTTGGCCCTTCTTTCTTCTCGATTCTTCTTTGGTTTTTGTGTGAGATAAGGTCTTGCCGTGTAGTCCCAGCTATTCTTGGATTTGTAACCCTCCAGCCTCAGACACCTGAATGCCTGGATTATAGATATGCACCACCATTCCTAGTGCTATACTATCTTTTCTTACATCTCCACAGCCAACACACTAGCAAGAGCCTTTGGTCCTGCCTTCATGCCATATCTTAAGTCTGTCCATTCCACTCCTCTGTCCATGCCACCAGCCTCCATTTGAGCCCTTCAGGAAGGTCTGTCCACAACCACCCCAAGGCCATGACAGTCGAACATCTTCCCAAGGACCTTCATGACTGTCCTTGCATAGCTCCCCACCCTCCTTCAGGTAAGAATGAGAACTCATGAGCTTGTTCAATTCCTTAACTCTCAGCACAATCTGTCGTGCTTATTCTTTGGTGCTTATTGTCAAGCCTCCCTTGTCACAGTATGAGCTCTGGGAGGATGTACTGTGCCCTTCTCATTTTGGTAGATGCTTGTTTTGCCTGCATGTTCACATGCCAGGACTCCCAAGACAAAGTACCACACACTTGGTGGTGGGGAGGGCAGGCCACTGTCAGGTGACTTTTCAGGCACACCCACACGTGAGCTGATGTTTGCACTGGGCTGTAGGACATACCTCCTCCAACCCCATGATGTGACCTTTGGACTTTCCTCCACCCCACACTACCAACAGCCTAGGACTACACCGAGTCCCATGTAACAAGACAGCATCAATCACAATTCCTGACTACTAAATATGGTAGCAGTAACCGCTAACCCTCCCTGCAATTTTAGGTTTTACATTTGTCATTTTCTTGACTTTGAATCTCCTGGATTCTTGAATTTGTGTCATAATTAAACGCCAAACAAATGTAGTTGTGTTCTCAACCAGGCTGATTTTATTCCTTTCTGGCCATGGGACAAGGTCTCAGTATATAGTTCAGATTGACCTTGAACTCATGACAATCCTGTTGACTCGGCTTTCCCAGTGCTTGGAAAATGAATGGGATTGCACCATCACACCTGTCAGGCTGATTTTATTCTTGTCAACATTCTAAATAAAGTGACATTCGTAAGTACCAGAGGTTAGGACTTTCACATAACTTTTACAGGGACACAATTCAACCTATCATATCCTAGCATAATAGATATTATTGGGAATAGGCCCCCAGATTCAATTTGTTGGTGTAAATAATAAAGCACTTAGACATCAAGAAATCTCAGCAAGACAGTTGTTTTGCTTCTGCGAAAGGGTATGAACACACTTTAGCATGAGGTAGCAAGTGTGCAGAGACACTGCAGCAGGCTCCTTTTATTTTTTAAATTGTGATAAACAGCTGACCTTCTCTCCATTGACTGGTTTGAAGGTTTACAATATATTCCCATTGGCTAGTTTAGGAGGTGTGAGGGGAAGGCTGAAGAGCTGCTGGGCAGGGCTCATTCATGGAAGAAGGCTCCCAAGCAAAGGGAATCTAGGGTATGGGGAACTGAAAATTCTTGACTGTTAAGTTCTTTGGTGGTCACTCATATTCCTGGGATCTAAACTGAGTGGACAGTTTGTGTAACTCTGTAAGTGGTGGGGGGAAGGGCAGCCTAGAGTAGACTAGGTGGAGACAATCTTATATTTCTGATAGAAAAAACTTTCTTACAACGTTCAAAAACATAGTGTGGGAGTTGATGGGTGCTTTCAGTTGGACAGAAAGAATACAGTGAGCAATTTCTGGAGCAGCACATCCAGGTGTATCTGGGCTGGGCACCTGGAGGTGGAAAGAAGCCTGTGACTATCATGCCAAAAATCAACTCATGGAAAAGACAAACATCCAGACAAACCAGTTATTTGGTATTACACAATTTAAAAATACTCTTTAAATCAAATTCTTTATTGGTACATTTTATATACAGCTCAATCACACACAACATTGGGGAATTTGTACCAGTATATGACATGAGTTAATTCTCATTTTTTTACCCACACACAAACCCCCACCCCTTATATACATGCTCTTTCATTTTCTTTCAGACAAGATGTGGTTTTTTTAATAACATGGAGTATTACTCTGCCATAAAGAATGACGTTTCATTCATTTATGTGCAAATGGATACACCTGGAGAACACACTAAGTGAAATAAATACATCACCGATAATGCAAATACCGGATCTTTTCTTTGGTATGAGAACCTGTAGATGTAAATGAGTTCAAGAATAAAAAATCTTAAAATTTAAAAATTCCCCCCGTGATCTCCATGGCTAGCCAGGTGAGCAATGTGCAGTTGATAAAGCTTCTGCCAGGCGCCTGCCCCTGGCCTCTCACAGAAGCACTGGCATGCATAACGGCATAATGGCAGACAGTACCAAAGTTCAAGAAGGACACATCTGGACCAGGAATGGCAGGGCCGGTCTTACTCCTTGGCCCGTGTACATGGAGGCAGCTACCATGTCAGACTCCCAGGCCCTGGACAAGGTCCATTATGCATGATGTGTGCAGAGCTGAGGAATAAACACTGGAACGGTGGTCTCTAACCTTTCTGGCACCAGGGAGAGTGGTTTCGTGGAAAAGCCTATGGAAGGAAGGGGAAGATGGTTTCAGGACGATTCCATAGTGAGCACAGCTTAGGTCACTGCACACACAGTTCATGAGCTGAGCTCAGATCTGACAGGAAGCAGAACTCAGGCAGGGATCCAGTGACGGAGGTGGCTTCACTGGCTTCCTACTGTGTGCCCTGCCCCTAACAGGCCATGGAGTTTGGGAGCCCTGCTCTAGAATGAAGGTGAGACCAAGGTTGGAGGATTTTGTTTTGCTTTGTCAAAGAACAAAATTACAATTGGTTTTATTTTCAATTCTAGAATCAAGCACTATTTTATTTCGTAAAGTAGCATAAATGTTCCAATGAGCTGAGCGGAAGGGGTTGGATTTATAGACAGACAAGAGCTGAAGAAACCAGAAACAAAGACAAAAGGTAAATAGGTTGTTTGAAGGTTATTTTCCTTGCAAGGTGGGGACAAGGAGACTGAACAATACTAAAATCCCTGATTGATTAAGGTCAGGTTACTTTGGGTTGCTTTTTTTTTTTTTAGAAAAACGATGAAGATGAAAATTTAATTATCCTGCCATTTGAAACTGGCCTGTTTGTCAGTTTGACTGTTTCCTCACTAATTTTGATTTTAGAATTCTAGCATGAGTTATTCCATTTTTTGGTTGTTTGCTTTTTGAGGCATGCTTTCCCAGGCCAGCCTCAAATTTCTGGGCTCTAGCAACCCTCCTGCTCCAGCCTCCTGAGTACTGAGGACGAGACACATGGCCACCACCGCTGGCTCCACAGTAAAATCTTCTGAGTGATAGTTTCTTAGTAAGTGAACACCAGAAGACCCATGTTAGGTTCTGTGATGAGCCCATCCTCAAAATCTGTCACGAGATTAAGCTTCAGGTGGATACAGGACAAAGCAGAGCATTGTAAAGAGTATTGCCAAAGGTTCCAGAGGAACCCTAAGACTGTCCCCTTAGAGACAGCTTCAGAGGGAGGGCAGATCTCTTTAAGCTGGTACAGGAGGGAAAGAATGTAAATTTCAGAAATAGAAAAACATTTCTCATGAGACTGATTAGGCTGAACAAAGGAGAAAAGGAAGAGAAGTGTTTTTAGAAACTCGAGAAACAGTGAGAGGTACAACCAGGTGTCTTGGAAGGACTCGCTCTCCTCTCATGAGGACTTTCCATTGCTAATAACACTGCTGGGGGTGCCATCCCCAGCTCCGGCATGATTTCCTGTGTGACTACTCCCCGGACCTCTTGTTAAGTAAGAGGATTGCCCAAAGCTGCTGTTGTGTTTGAACATCTCCCCCAAACTGCTGAAATTTAATTCTCACTGTGAGCCATTAAAGAGGGTAGAAATTTAAATGACCATGATATTTGGAAGAACCAGAAGGCAATTAGAGTTAAACAAGGCTGCGCAGGTAGACATTACTCAAAGGGACTGTGGCTTTAGGAGAAAGGGAGGAGAAACCTGAGCTAGGATGCTTTGGCCATGTGACACCCTATAACACCGGGACTGTGTAGTCACCACAGCAAGAGTTCTTACCAAATGTGGGTTCTGGGCACTGAGCTTCCCAGCTTCCAGAGCCAGAGGAATATCTCTTCCATAAATTACCCAGTCTGTCAGTGGTACTCGGGCCTTACAGCAGAAAATGGGCTAAGACGCTGAGGCCCTGAGTTCTTCACGCCAAGCGGTCTGGTAAGATATACAGACAAATACGTGGGGGTTTTTTCTCCCTTTGTCCAGCCCCAGGGCCTCACATCACTATTGCTGTTCTACATTCCCAGCCCAAATCTTTATCTGAAGATTGGCTCTTGTGCTTTTAGAGTCACTGATCTCAATAAATGAGTACTCACCAACTGTACAGTTCTATTTCTTCCTGCTGCAGGCTTGAGAGTCCCTCTGGTTTGTTATTCAAATGAGGCATGACTCACAGAGGATTTACCAGGTCGCTGCATATTGTCTCTGCCTCTATTAACTCGTTGGACCTGCTTCCAGCGGAAAATCCATTTCTATTTATATCCTGAGGAGAGAGCCTGGTGGGGGCCACAAGAGTCCTGGGAAGCAAATCGGCAGGTCTGGCTCTGTGCAAACATCATTCATAAATGAACAATCCTGGTGCAGGTCTCCTTTTGCCTCTGTGACGGTGCCTGCTTAGCCTGTCTTTGAATGAGAGAAATACGCTGGAGTGTTACAAATAAAGTGTTGCCCAAGTTCCATGGAGTGGGTGGTACTGCTGCCTGGGAGAGCAGCTCCACCGGGCGACTGTGGAGGGCTGGCGTGACTCGGGCCAGATGTTACATTTTCTCTGCTGAGTATGATCTCAGCTTGGTTGTGTGTATGGAGAACATGCCAAAAAAAAAAGCATGTGGCCGGTTTTAGACATTTACCACACCCCGGGTCCCAGCTAGCTTTCTCAGCCCCAAGCTCACGGAACCGACTTGTCATGAGAACCGGCAGAGACCTAATGGAAGGAAGCTGGCCAACTCAAAGCACAGGGAAGACGGGCAGAGGCCTTGTCTCACTTCCAAAAATGTTCTCCCATTCCTTGCATTACCTGTGGACTAAAGATGGGGATTTCTAGTTATTTCTGAGTTCCAAATTACAGTGACAACATTAGGCCAATCAAGGGATGGTCGGAATTGCTGGTGCAGTTTTAAGAAGTAGTGATTCTTCCATACACCATATTCACCGACAGTTCATCTGCTTATGAGAACTTCTCTGAGGGTGGCTGGCCCTCCTTGGGAGCTTGCTGTGACCACAGAGTGCTGGGCTTGGTTCTTGCTCTGCAAATTTCTATCCCTCAGCTACTGCAGCTAGCAAACCACCCTGAAACTATTGGTTTATTTCCAGCACATCCAGGGATCGAAAAGGAATTGGGTAAGAGATGAATTATGCAGTTGGCTTTGGAGCTTGTCTGGTTTTTGGTTCGGGCTATGTGCAGGCCCACAGGCCCACAGGCCCACAGGCCCACATCCATCTCCCAGAATAGGAGCTGTGAAATACCCATCCACAGAAAGAAGACCAGTAGGGTAAAAACCGCTTGGCCAGTTTTCTAAGGCTCCTGCATTAAGCAGCCCAAATAATGCAAAACTGGTATTTTTTTTTCCCACATAACAAATCTCAAGTGTTTTATTCATTTGTGTGCTGGGTATCTAACCCAGAGCCTGGCATGTGCTAGGCAAACACTCTTCCACTGAGCTATACCCCAGGGCCCCCTGCCCCCCGACTTCAAATGTGACCTTTCTTTCATTCATATCCATGTCTTTCTTGCCCACACTAACCATTCTCCTACTGTTTATCAAACATACCAGGATATTGCAATATCCAAAACGTCTTCATAATCCAACGGGCTGTCTCTGGCCCTGGGTATGAACCAGAGGTTTAATGATGTCTTAAGAAAAATTCCATTCTCGGGGCTGGAGATTTAGCTCAGTGGTTCCAGTGCCTGCCTTGCAAGCACAAGGTCCTGAGTTTGATCGCGGTAACCACATACAATGCTGGGCGTGGTGACTCACGCCCACCAGCAATCAATACCACAAACCACAGTGCTGGCTGGGCGTGGTGGCTCACACTTGTAATCCCAGCACTCGGGAGGCAGAGGCAGGAAGATTGCTGAGTTCCAGGTTTGCCTGGGCTACATAGTGAGCTCGGGGCCAGCCTGAACTACAAAGCGAGACCCTGTCTCAAAAAAAAAGAAAAATTCCATTCTCTCAATTCTATTTTCATGCATCAGTCTTTATCTCTTCCTTCTCTCTTCAGTTCTTTTCTTGGTTGCTTTTGCTATGTTTTGGAATTGGGTTCCCAAGATTTTTGTCTTATATGTGCAGAGAATTGGTCCCAGCCAGTTCTAGCTCCTGTGGCTGGTATTTCTAGCTCTCTGGCCAACTCTTTCGGGAGGGTGGAGTGGGAAGAGGAGGGGAGAGAAGGGAAAGGGGGGAGGGGGAGGGAGGGAGGGGCTACCAGAACATTTCTTTTTGCATTGTTCACCTGGAGAATCTCAAACCAGAGGCAGGAGAACTTCAGGAGCAGGAGAACTTCAGGAGCAGGAGAACTTCAGAGCTGGCTGTGGAGCTACTAGCAGAGCTGTGCTAAAGGCTGGACATGGCAAGACCTGCAGCCCTTTCCTGGGGCATCGAGAGGAGGGAGGGCACCTAAGTGCAGGGGCCTTTGGAACCCTGTGCCAGAATTTCTCAAGGCTGTATCGGTTCGGTTTGCTGAGGAAGCCAAACTCATGCTTACTGCACTCTGAGCTTGAGTGGGGAGAGAACATGCCCAGCAGTCTCTTCTAACATTGCTGAGGAGCCCTGAGGCTCAGGATGAGGCAATGGGCTGAGACCCCCGAGAAGCAGCATGGCTCCTGGCTGCTGCAGGGTCTATCAGGAAGTGCACCCATCAGGCTGGGAGGCAGGAGGGGCGTTGAGCGAGGGATGGGCCCCAGGCTGTGACGGACAGCAGCAGGTGGGACAAGACGTTGAGTTCCTCAGGAGGGGATCTGGGCAATACTGTTATGCCCAAGTCCCAACAAGCAACAACCTCTCAGGACACAGCATGATCTTGAAGTCCAACCAAGAGCCTTATTACCCAGCTGGGGGCCATCCCTCCATACTGAGGAAGGTGCTCAGTTAGACAAAAATACTGGATTTAAAGGCAAACTCTATTTCCCCACCACCACCTGTTACCAGGTGGTTTCTATGTAGGAACGATTAGATCATTCTATCGTGAAAGTGCAGGAGCGAGTCATTACAGAAGCCAGTAGCAACAGTTAGATCACCAGTTACTATAGAATAGTGCATTTTCAAAACATACAATCTGCGGCTGCATTGGTTGGGTGGACAGTTCCCAAGCAGACAAACTCGGGGTTACAGGGAGGTTATAGGGTACAAAGTGGAGCTTTTTTTTTTGCTTTTTGGAGACAGGGTCTTGCTTTGCAGTTCAGGCTGGCCCTCAGCTCACTATGGTGCCCAGGCAAGCCGCCGTGAACCCAGCAATCCTCCTATCTCTGCCTCCCAAGTGCTGGGATTACAGGCGTGAGCCCCCACGCCCAGCATTATATGTGGTAACCGGGGATTGAACTCAGGTCCTTACGCTTGCGAGGCAGGCACCGGAACCACTGAGCTAACCCTCCGACCCCAAAGTGGAGCTTTTTAACAAGATGGCTGTTTTTATGTCAAGTTGGGTCGTATAGTACCAAATGCAGATAGATCTGCCAGGAGGAGGGCTGCTTCTTGCCTGGTGGGTTTACAAATTCCTTCACCATTTTCTTAAGAGAAACTTCTTGGGTTCCAGGCAAGCATCTTTTTAAAAAAAATAGGACACGTTACACCGTTTTTTGAAGTATCAAACTTTTTCAACATCACCATTGTCAAAAAACGATCAAGGTGTTCAGCTGAGCAAATTAAGCTAATAAACACATCATTTTTTTTTTTTTTTTGTCAACCCTGGGAATTAGTGAGAAGGAGAACCCGACTCTGATGCAGATAGACTGTAAGGGATTTGAGATACGCACCGTGTACAAAGTCATGAAGGCAGAGGGTGCCCAATCTCTGTGACGCCTGATCCCATCTGATGGCTGCTGGTGCCCAGCAGATGGGACCAGTGGAAGAAGAGGGTTTGATGGGGTGTAGTGATTCACGGTATGACCCCAGCTACTTGGGAGGCTGAAGCAGGAGAAATGCAAGTTTGAGGGCAGCCTGGGCAACTTAGCAAGACTGTCTCAAAATAAAAAGGCTACAGAAATAGCTCAGTGAGCTCCCCTGGGCTCACTCCCAAGTACAAAAAAAAAAAAAGGAGTAAATTTGAAAGGTTATTTCATTTTTGGGGAGAAGGAGGCAAAGTGGCCTCCTGCCATTTCCTGTCAAACCAAAGCTAAGCCAAGCCCACAAGGAAGGAGAGCGGCTCTGTAAGCGCCTTAGTGAACACGAGCTATGCCAAGAAAGAGGAGGCCGGCTGGGCAGAGGCAAGACAGCAGGATTAAAGTGGGGTTACAGGGCCGTTCGGGACTGAGGAACACGCACCTGAACAGTGCGTCCCACAGACCCCAAGGAGAGCTGGGTGAGGTCAGAGGAGGCTTATGATGGGCGGTTCCTTCGGCAGACCGGCGATGAGCTGCTCCGTGTCTGGGGAATGGAAATTCCGGGAGACTCACTGGACAGTGGAGGCGGGGAGACCACAGGCTACCAACTGCACCGGTGAGCTGCACTTGACAAACCAGTCACAGCCGGCGTCCCACGGCCCGTGAGGGCAGCCAGAATCAGAGAGCATCGCACTGTGTCTCTTGGCAGCAAAAAACAGCAGGCCCTCAGAGGGTGGCAGGGACTCGCTAGGCCTAGGTCCTCAGAGCGAGGTGTAAGGACTCGCGTCCACACAAGACAGTTCCCTGCTTCACGACCATAGCAACTTTCACAGGGATAGATTGATTGTAATGAGCCTTTTAAAATATAACTAAAGCCGCCAAAGCTGTGGTTTCAAAGATACTGCTGCTGAGGCTGTTTTTTAGAAAATGAGTTTAGTTCAAGCTTGTTTTAATAGAGCATCAAAGGGCCTGGGGATATAGCAAGGTGCTAGAGCACTTTCTTCACATCCAAAAGGTTCTGAGTTTGAATTCGAACTCTAAAACAAAAAAAATTCTTAAAAGTATTAAAGAAATAATGTATATGATGCTTAGTTTGCTTTTTTTTTTTCCCCCCTTAAGTTTGAGAACAGGAAACCACGTACTAAAAAGCCGTAGAAGGAAGAAGAGGAGACGGAGGAGAGCAAATTGCCTTCTAATATTGTGAGCCATACTCTGCATGTATCAAACCCTTATTCTCACGAATAACTGCAGGGCTGATGAGTGCTCGTCCCCTCTTCACACAAGGTCTGGGGAACCACAGGGTTGGGCATACGGGGCCATGACCTCAGGAGCGACCGGGAACCGTGTGTCTTCCGCACAGCTCCTAGGAAGGCCTCGCCACATCTGGGCCAACTGCAATCTCAGGCTGCCCTTCCTGTCTGCCTGCCTACTAAACTCTTCCAGATGTTTCTGGCTGGATTTGAGAGGCTTTTCCAACCAATTGTCTCTGTGTTGGAGGGGCAGGGCCTAGAATACACCCAAAAAGAAGAAAGGAGAGACCCCTGTGTTAAAAAGGAGGTTAAAAATCTGCCTGCACATCCTGTGGATCAGGCACTTGGGAATCCCAAAATCTTCTCTAGGCGGGTGATCTTGCCCCAATCCCTGCACCTCTGGAGGCCTCAGTTGCCCCATCTATAATTAGAAAGTAAAAGTGCTCCTCTCATAAAGTACTATGGAGATGAACTAGGGGCAGTGATGTGTTCAATCATTGTGGTTATTGCCGCTCTTACCCTGAGGAGGGTCCAGGCTCAAAACCCGTCTGAGGAGCCCCATCTGACTCAAATTTGCAAGTCCAAGCTGACTTATTAAATTGAAATACAATGTTAGAAACTTTTATTCTGTTATAGTTAATGCCCCAAGACAATAATTTAAAAGGTGTGCTAATTCAGAGGGGCCTTTAACCAAACTCACAAAAGTACAGTGACCACAAGAGATCCAAAGTTGAATTTATGATCTCTCTCAAGCCTCCTCTTTCTCCAGTGTTCCCTGCTTCAGCAAATGTCCCCTCTAAATTTGGGGGCAGCCAGGGAAATGACAGCCCTCTTCCATTTCTAGGCCAGAAGCATACTCTGGGGCTGGGTGAACTGGTTGTGCCACCTTGAACTGAAAAGTGCCTCCCAGACTGCAAGCTCTACCCTTGGGGCAGAGCAGGCCCCAATGAAGCTCACTGTGTGGCCTAGAGATCAATCTGGTCACTTTTGCTTGGGGCAGCCAAAAGGGTACCTAAGAAAACCCAGAAGGCTATAACCCATACCAGCCCTGCTCCAGCACCCTTGTCACTAAGGCAGAGGGCACAGAGCTCAGGGGTTGTTACATTAATATGAGTCCCTCCCTACAGAAACAGGACTGCAGAAGAAGTGTTCCTCTAACACCATCCATCTGGTCATACAAGTCACAAACTTCAGTCATCTTAGACACTTGGTCCCTCTCATCCCTCAATTCACCTTATCTTGGAGTCCTGTCAATTTCGCTTCCTAAATAAATCTTGAATCTGTTCTCTTGGGGCCATAATACAGCACTGGTTGTTGGTCCAAGACACTATTTCGTCTCTCACTTGGACTCCTCACAGACCTTCATCCACACAGAGGCTGCAATTCCCCCTTCCATTAAAAAAAAAATCCTTATTGCTCTGTGGTAAAAATTCATGATGTGGGTCCTATACTTTATTGGTCTAGCCGGTGCCTTTCTCCCTAGCCTTGGGCACATAGCATAACTCTCTCTACCATAACATTAGGAGCTACTCCATTTTCTTTAACTTCTGGAAGGAGATAAACTTATCTTGACCTCCAAATCCTTTTGCCTGCTGTTCTCTCTGCCTAGAGTACCCTTCTTTCCCCTTCTCTCTGCCCTTCTTCCTCTTCCTGCTGATTACTCTTATTCATTCTTCTCACTTTAATTCAAAAGTCCCTGTTCCAGATGGAGTCCCCCTACTAAGCCAATCAGGGCACTGGTGAGCTTGTCTTCATAGCATTTACTGTCACTGTGGGTAATTGTGTGACTCTCTAAATGACCCCTTGGTCCCTTGCTACGCTCTGAGCTCCTCAAGAATGGAGTCGGCCAGGCCCGTACCTGACCCAGTGACCCAGTAGATTCTTAGTAAAAATTTGTTGATGGGTTGAGTGAGGGAGAAAATTGATTAAAGGAAAAGAAGTGTGTCCAGCACCCAATGTCTTTTTCTCTGAGCCAGCCAGACTGGAAAATATGGGGTAGTGTTTGTGTGTGATTAGGGGAGGGGTATGGGAGGACAGAGTTTCACCTGAAGTCACCCACAGAAACAGCAGTTCTCAGCTATGTGTGGGAAACATGACTACAGCACCATGTTGGGTAAACCAGGTGGGGCAGAGGAGGAGATTTCTAGCTGAGCCCTTCTCAGACGGCATATGCAGAGTCTGAAACTAGAACAAGAAATGCCGCTCTTGGCTCCCTCTACAGCAGAAATCACCAACATTTTTGTGCCATGTAGACTCTTCCAGGTTGCTCCATCCATGTGGGAGTAGATCTTTTGTCATTTTAGGGGGTGCATAGCACCTAAATCCCCTCTTTGGTTTTGGGGAGTTCCCACGACCAGATTCTTTTTGGAAGTATTCAGGTCTGTTTGTTTTCCAGCATGGTTCTCTGGCCTTCTCAGTCTTCGTGCTGCCAATATCCGTAAATAAATTCTTTCTCTGAGTAAGTCAGCCAGAATTGGCTTCTGTTGTGTGCAGCCAAGAACCTTGTCTGGTTTAGTCTGGAGCCAGCAGGACACTGACGTTTGTCCTCCCCACTTGGCCAAACATGTGAGCATTGCCTGTGGGTAGGTACCAAGTGTGTGAACCCCAGGAGTGGGCTGGGAACCTGGAGTTAGGGCCTTAGCCATGGGGACAAAAAGTGACTGGAGCTAGGCACCTTTGGATGGAATTGGAGTTCCCAAAGATCTGCAGGTGGAGACCACACTAGGCAAATATTCTGTTCTCAGGATCCATCCATTGTGGGCCACTCAATCTGGCCCATACTAGGGCTTGGGAAATACCTGTCACGTGGACACCCGGGAACACACAGGTGGTTCGTGGCCTTGTGCCTTCTGGAGCTTGTTGTGCTTTTCCTGACGCTTGTTCCCTGGTAACCTGAGCAAGATACTTCCCCACTTCTAGGACCTTACGACAAAGCATAAAGCAAGGAGGAAGTGCACAGTCACAGTGCGTTTCCCATACTTCCGGATGCCTCTCACAATAGGATGTCCTAGCAGGAAAGGCCCTTAGACCATTCTAGCCTTGTGGTCTTAGATGTCAGTGAACACTTAGCAATGTGGGTTCCCACAGATGTTCCCAACACCAGATCTGACCTCCGGGGTGTGGGGTGAAGCCCCACAGTCTGTTTTGTACAAACTTTCCAGATGATCTTCATATGAGTTGTTCAGGAATAGTGATTTTCATTCTCCACCCTATTTTACAGAAGAGGAAATCAAGACCCTAAAAGAAAAGTCCTCCTGTACAAGGGCACCCAGAGACTCACTTGGTCACTGAGCCAGAAAAACTCGGGCTTCCTGACATAACCCTCCTCCGGGTTGGGAGCTAGAGGGCCATGGAAAGTGTTTCTTCCAAATTGTCTGTGAGATTTTTGCTTCTAACTGGGCCTCCCTTTTGGGGTAAGAGGGGCAGCTTTTTGCAGGGAGTTGCTGGAAATAAGGACAAATATGCTGTGCTTGACTGGGCCAGAGGAGCCACAGTGGGCTGAGTAGGAAACCCTGTAGCAGAGCTACAGATTGACGCAGCAGGGGCTTCAGCTCAGGTTCCAGGTCGGGATGCTCTGCTGCTGCGACCTGGGGCGGGTCCTGCCAGCCCCTGGTCTGAGTGAGGACATGCTGGCCCCACCTGGGAACCAGCAGAGGAAGGGTGCTGCCAGTGGTGCTCTAGGAGATGGGAGAGCCCTGGCACCTGCCCACAACTGTTATATCCCAGAAGGCGCTTAGATGAGGACTGTCTCCTTGGCAGGGGTGTTTATGTGGGCCGGAGTTGGAGACAAGGCCCTCCTCTCTTTAGCTTGGCACCTCCAGGACCCTCTGTCCATCTTTTAGGTTGCCCTGGCTCTGGAGCCCCAGGAAAGGGTTCAGAGCACCCTGGGAGACCAAAGGAAGTCACCCACTTTCATGCCCCGGCTGTTTTGGCTATTACCGCAGGTTCTGGAGGTGGATGGGTTCTGCCACCTTCACTTCCTGTCACATCACCCCTTGGCCTGTCACCCCAGTCCGTGGGGTCCCCATTCACCTTAAGTTGCCAGGACGCCAGGATGCCAGGATTCTTGCACCATTCTGCAGAAACTTGCACCATTACCTGGTCCGAGTCCCCTCATCTCTTGGAGCCTGTTTTCTCATCTATAAAATGAGGGAGAGAGCTGGAGATTTAGCTCAGTGGTCCCGGCGCCTGCCTCACAAGCGCGAGGTCCTGAGTTTGATCCTGGTAACCACATACAATGCTGGGCGTGGTGACTCACGCCCACCAGCAATCAATGCCACATACCACAGTGCCGGGCGTGGTGGCTCACACCTGTCATCCCAGCACTCAGGAGGCAGAGACAGGTGGATTGCTGAGTTTGAGGCTTGCCTGGGCTACATAGTGAGCTCAGGGTCAGTCTGAACTACAAAGCGAGACCCTGTCTCAAAAAAAAAAATGAGGGAGAAAACTCTCCCCCCTTCCACTCCAGGTCGCTGTGTGGCATGGGAGTAGGATCCCAGGGGTCCTGGCCATCCTCTTATAGAAGTCAGGACTGAGAAGGGCTGGTCAGGGACAGGGAGGGGACAGCACAGAAATGGTCCCAACTCCATGGCAGGAGGGCTCTGTGGAATCACTGACTTTCATCTCTGGCTGTGGGGTGTCGTAGGTCTCAGGCCCTTTCTTGTATGGTGGCCCTTGTCCCACAAGCTGGGCTCAGCCCAGGGACTGAGAGGAAGTGAGTCAGATTTGGGGCACCATGGCAGTTATGCACCCCCAAATTTTCAGTTGAAGACCTATGTAGCCAAATTCCCTGACACAGGTCATTGGGCCAGTGGTTTAAGAATTTAAAGTGGGGAGGCAGAGGCAGGAGGATTGCTGAGTTCACAGCGGCTTGCCCTGGGCACCATAGTGAGCTCAGGGCCAGCCTGAACTACAAAGCGAGACCCTGTCTCAAAAAGCAAAAAAAAAAAGAATTAAAGGGGGATGTTTCATTTTGTTTACCTGTTCATAGTAAACATGTGAGAGCAAAGCCCCCTACCAGGCCCTTCCGAGGAATCATGAATGTTCTGGAAGCACCTTGAGTCATTTTGCAGACTGACTGATGGCCTGTGACCAACTGCGCGATAAACCTGTAGTTGAGACAAGGAAATGCAAAAACTCGTAGAACGCTTGCTCCAGTCCCAGTCCCAGTTGTGCAACAGGATTGCTCCCAACGTAGAGCTAACCTCCGAACAGGACAACATCCCTTTGTGGCATCAGAGAAGACTGGAAAGGATGCTCCCTTCAGGGCTTCTTGCCCTGGGGATGGGCTGGTGGGGTCTTTGGGGTAGGAAATGTGGACGATGTATGACACAGATTGTGCCACTCTCACGGGCAAGCCTGACTCAGGAATGATGAGAATGCTGGCAGGGTATTTCCTGGGTGCCAGCCCTTTTTGAAGCACAGAGGGGGCAACTCTTCTTGTTGTCTGTACCCAGGACACTGGCTGCCAGGCTTGGCCAGTAGCCAATACAAGACAGGCCTTTGGGCACAAAAGACCTGAGGATCTCACCCATGGGCCCAGGGACTTGCATGAATTGTACCTTTTGGACTCAACCACATAGGCCAGGAGAGGACAGACAGGCACTGAAGGCCAGCCACACCTGTGGTCAGGTTCCCACCACCAGTAAGCACAGAGCTGGGGTGGGGTCACTCCCACCTTGGTCCTGCTCCCCCAGCCTGCAGCCAGGGTGAGAGGAGCTGAGGCTGCTGCCCTCCTCTAGGGGCTGGAAAGCATGAGAGGCAGCCAGCTGGACTCCCAGGACTCGTGCCTGGCCACCCTGGAGCTGTACAATGGAAAAGCCTTTCACAGGGACAAACCCCGGACCACACGGACCACACTGGACAAGCCCAAGTCCCAGCTGCTCTTGGTGGTGATTTTGCTCACCTAGGAAGTGTGAAGACTCTTTCAGGGTCAATCATCATGCAGGAAAACCACCAAGCAGTTGAAACCCTAATCCCAGCGCCAGGTGGCAGATGGTAGGCACCGTGCTCTCTTCAAATCTCACGTTCCATCCCTACCCTTCCAAAGGCCAACAGCCACTGGCCATGGAAACTTCTTAGCACATTCCAACAGGCTACATGTGCTGGCACACACCTGTAATCCTGGCACTTGGGAAGCTGAGGCAGGAGGATCACGGCACATCTCCTGCTGAATGGCTTATAGAGGAGAGTTTTGTGACTTTCCCACCACCCTGTGGCACAGAGTGGGGCTCCAGAGTGGTGCAGGGGCAGGGAGTGAGGCTTCAGACCCCACCCCCACTCTGCTCAGACATCTGGTTTTGATCATTCCTCATGGGGACTTTGCAGGAGTCCTTTGCCCAAAGACCAGGCTACTAAGCCCTTCTTCTCTTGCTCTTGCTGGCTGAGGACAGCTTGGAAACCTCTGTGTCTTGGGCCTGTCTGCAGTGAGCGCACCTCCCTCCCCTGGGTCTTGTAGTGAGTGAGTCCGTGCTTATAAAGTGGTCAGACCATGTTGAGGCTGGAACAGGGAAAAAACTGCTAGGTGGTGCTAACAATTTTATCATCGTTATTTTTATTTTACATCGAGAAGAGTCAGGCCCAGAAAGGACAAGGCGTTTGGCCAGGTGACGTGGCCATGTGGTCGAAGCAGTGGGTGTCCTCAGGTTTTCTGACTTCTAGGTGGAGTCCATGCTCTCTTAAACATTTTGAGATCTATGCTTTACAGAAATATTTGAAAACAGGGAGAAACTAAAGCCCACTTGTAGAAGACCATGCCTGATAGGGGCCTCCTTATGTGATCTCCATGATCTTCAGGGAATGGAGGACCTGGGGAAAGGAAGAGAAGAAGAGGAGAAAGACAGGAGTGTGGGGAGAGCAGGAAAAAGAGGAAGAAAAGACTCATGAGGCCTCTTAGCTCAACCACTGAGCAGGAGATGGTCTCACAAGGTATGCTTTTGAGGAGGCCTTTCATCAAAAAGAGGAAGTAGGTCTCAAAATATTTCAAAAATAACATTTTGGCCTGGGTGTGGTGACACACAGCTATAATCCTAGCTATTCAGGAGGCTGAAGCAGGAGGATTGCATGAGACCAGCCTGGGTAGAGAGACATCTGAAAATAAATAAATGGAGTTGGAGCATAGTTTAGTGGTAGACCGCTTACCTACCATGCACAGGAGTTTAGGTTCAGTCCCCCTAAAGGACACAACACCTCCACCCCAAAGACTAAGATTTTGTTTGGACCAAAAGGATGGTAGTTTGGGGTTTAGCCTGTTTTGTAATCATTATTAGTGCAGTCGCAACCTCGTGAGCCTCTAAGGGACCTCAGGGATCTGTGGCTCAAGTGATACATGTGGGGTTGGGGCAGCTCTGACCAAGTGGCAGGGACCTTCCTCACTGCCTGAGGAGTCAATGCTGACATGTGGCAGTTAAAGCCTTATTCCGAATCCTGTCATTTTGTAACTGGGCAAAATATTTAAACCTAGGTTTCAGTTTAATCATGTATAAAATTGGAATTATAGATTCTGCCTCATAGTATCACGAGGAGGATCAAATGGGATAATGCATATAACGAGCTTAATCCCAGGCCTGGCATTACAGAGGCTGTTACTTATTACCCCATCTGTCCTCCTCCCTGTGTGTAGGCCATGGCTTCCTCATCTTCTGTCCAGCTGGGCCAGGACCCAGGTGTTGGCCTGAAGAGAAGGAATCCCCCAAATCGGGAAAAAGAGAAGCTTCTTTCTTGGTTGGGGATTAATGCAGGGGTGGAGCACTTGCCTGGCATACACGAGGCCCTGGGCTTGACCCCAACACAAACCCAGAGAGGTTTCTTCTAATACAAAACGTGATGGGTGGTCAAGGTCAGAAAGTGGTTCCGCAGCTGTCTGGGATCCATCCACACATGGTCCATCTGTTGCAATGCTATAAATACTCCTGCAAATGATAAAGGGTCCAAGATGGTGACATCCAGTTTCCAGGCAGAAAGATGATGGGATGAAGTCAAAGGGAGCCTGAAAACTCGCTCTGAAGGAACATTCCTGGAAGCTGTCGTGCTGTCGCTTCTGCCTGTTTCTACTGGTTAGAACACAGTTGCGGTGCCACCCTTAGCTGCAAGGGAGTCCAGGAAGGGTAGCCTTTACTATGGTAGCCTGTGCCTGGCCAAACTTTGTGGGTCTATTCTTACAGAGGAGAGTGGATATTAGGGTCATGCTGCTCTCTCTGCCCCAAAAGTCTCTAGTTTGTTCAGGCCCTGTAGGCACCTGGGAGCCAGGTGCCTGAACACCAAAAACAGGAGTGGGCACATGCTGCCTGCTTGCCACACCCATGGCTCGGTCTCCTGCTCAGGACCGAAACTCAGATATCCTGTGAAGGATCTGAGAAAGCCCCATCCTGCATAACCTCCACCCTGATACTTCCAGGACTCAGCGGTAAGAGCAGAAAGGCACTGCCTGCCCGTCCTGGTCAAGGAAGAGACTCAGAACAAAGCTGCAGCTCCACGAGCAGAGGGCTGCAAGAAGGCGGGCTGGGACAGAATGACGGACTTGCCCAGGGCAGGAACACATGCACAACTGCGGGGAGGTCAGGTCAGGTCACCAGCCAATGCCACGAGCCCAGTATCTAATGGCAGGGATGAATCTGCACTGAGCCCGCCCCTCCAGCTCCCTTGTCCCTGATGCCATTGGCACTCATGCCATTTGGCCCTGCTGGCCTCCTGGCCTCTCTTACCCTACAAAAATTCCCCCCAATAATGGACCCTGATCTCAGGACCTTCATACAGAGCTATATCCTCAACCCTATTTCAAATTTTTATTTTGATACCGGATCTTACTAAGCTGCGCTCACACTGGTGATCCAGTCACAAATGCTCGGTCACAAATGCTCCCTGCGCCCCTCACCTATGTACAGGACGAGGGCCCAGGCGAGGGTGGGGCTTCCAGCCCAGGTCTGTTGCTGACTCAGCTTGTGGCCTCCCTTCTCTTCTGACCATCCCTTTCTTGTTGTGCCCAGGCTCCACACTAGACTCACTCTGTTTCTAAATCAGATGGGCCACCGTGTGCCATAGTCTGATGACCAAGAAGTTAAATGGCTTTTGAGGTCTCAACCCCAAACTTGGGTTGTACATCATTATAGCGCCACCATCCTGAGTGACAGTTTCCCCGGTGGTGCAGGCTGCCTGAGGCCCTCAGCCTTACACTGTGGGTCTCCCGAAGCCAACTATAGACACTTAGCATCTGCCCTCCGCCCCGCACAGAGAGCAGAAGGGAGCTGGGGTCTGGGTGAGACTGGATGAGACCTGCTCAGAAGAGCCCCAGCAGAGATGGAGGACAGAGGACTGAGGAATTGTCCTCCCCCCCCGCCCAGAGCTGGGGAATGAGATGACCACACGGGCAGTTTTAAGGCCTTGTGCTTCAGAAAATACCCACTTCTTTGCACTTGATGCCCTTGTCTGGGCTGTCAGCTTTATGTTCTTGTGGCCAGTAATTCCTTCATCCCTTCGATGGCCCCTTCAGGGGCTTCCAGCAAGGTGGGGACATAGGGCCGTGTGTCTGTTCTGCTCGGGTGGAGGGAGGACTCTTGGGAAAGCGAAGAACCTGCTGCCCTCAGGCCTTGGCACGAGCAGAAGGAGCAGGAAGGGGGCTCTGACTTGAGCACTGTCTGGTTTCTGCCCCAGGACACCCTGGACTAAGGCACACACGCCTCGGAAGAACAGCACACATGGGCATGAGTTAGTTACAGAGGGCTGATTCCACTGGCCCCTACACCATAAGCCCTCCCCCAAGCCAGGCACCATCATGGGCAGCCAGCATGCTCCCCCAACATACATAACAGCCCTGCAAGGCATCACTTGCGACCCCATCCCAGATAACCCGTGGCTCGGTGAGAGTAGGTGACTCGACAGCACTGCACAACCCAGAGTCGCAGAACAGGATCAAAGTCGGGTGTGTCTCTCTCCAGAACTTGTCTTCCTCTGACCAGGGTGAGAGGTCCAGCAAAGCCTGTTTCTTTCCCATGCCACGGCTGCAGGGTCTCTGAGGTTCTGCCCATCTCCAACAGGGCATCGCCAATGGGCTCCCCTTGCTGGAGCTCCCTGGGGGACCCTGCCGAGTGCCCTCCTTTCTAAGCAGAAGACCAAGTGCATCTCTGGCGTCACTAGTCTGCATCCTTCTGCACTGCATTTAACCTCACAGACGAGACACCCAAGGCTGACAACGCCGGCGGGCCACGCTCCGGGTGGCTTCCAGGGCAGCGTCCCTCTTCAGGAGGGTCGGGCCTCAGCCTGAGCCTCTGCGCAGGGCCCCAGCCCAGCGGGCCTCGCAGCCCCTGCCTGGCCACTCATCCAGCAGCCCGTGCCATTGGCCTGTCTGCCTCGTGTTGTCACTGGCTCCCAGACACTCGCCCTGTTCCCCTGAGAAAGTCACTGGGATCCCCAGTAAAGAAAGTGCGCTGCCCATCTGTGCCCCGACATCAGCTATCAGTCCGGGCACCGAGGCTGCACCGGGAGAAGGCAGCGGAGGCTGCATCACAGAGCGACGCCTGGTTTTCACTCGGCTCTCAGTGAACAAAGACTTCAAATCATGGCACCTGCCAACCTGAGTTAATCTGCTCCCCTCCCCAAAATCACAGTGGTTCCTGCCAATTCCTCCTGTAGGAACAAGAGCCCTGCCGGCCCGCAGAGGCTCTCATGATGTCGGTGACCTGTCACAGCCTCCGTGGGGCCTGCTGCTCGTTACCCTGTTTCTTTGAAGGTGCCCTGAGCCCCCAGCAAGCCTGTTTCCTCACACAGAATCTTGCTCACCCTTTCTTACAGCAAGTCCTGCATATGGCTTTGCTGGGCATTAGGTGCCACAACTTTGTGCAGAACTGAAGCCAAGTTGGGGGGAGGGCGTCAGAAAGGCTGACTCTGCAGAGTGAGCCACCAGTAAACAGAGGCCCTGCAGAGTAGTGACAGCGGTCCCAGCAGGGCGGTGGCCAGGACAGCAGGTGCCCGCACTGGCTCTCCGACAGCACAGCCAGACCTGGAGTGTCCCACGGACAGCAGCAAGTTCTTCCCGAAGCCAGAGTGGCCCCAGCTAAAGCTGCTATTTCCGGAGGAGCCCAGTGCAGTTACTGAGGGAGCTGTAATTAACTCTCCTATAATTTGATAAGTGAGAGAAGCAGACATGCAAGAGAGTAATTACGTCTCGCAGCAGAGCGGTTCCTGGCGTTTCTGGGCCCTGGCATCTCCTGCGGTTGCTCCTGTTCTCGGCCCGCTTCCTCCCGAGGCAGTGCTGCGGATGCAGAGGCAGGAGAGTGCCCAGCATTCCCTCAGCCCTCTCCGTGAGCTCCAGGCCACCAGGCAACAACGGGCCCGAGACAGGCAAGCCTGGGCCTCCTGCCCCAAGCCCTCGCTGTAAACCCGGGGAGTAGGGGGGAGTTGACTCTCTACCCATCACACCGACCCTGAGCTGAGTCCAGCCTGGCTCTAGGGCCCAGATGGGGAGACTGAGGCAGCCTGGAGGCCTAGAGTTGGACGCAGGAAGGCCAGGCTCTTCTTTCTGGCTCAGTGATCTCAGATAAATCACTCCCTCCCCGAGACCCATTGTCCTCATGCAGTGAAACCCACGGCCCTGCCTGACTGACTCTCTCCTGGGCGGAGCCGTCCCTGCGCGCTCACCCAGCTAGTCATGCATGTCCAGCGCCTCACAAAGGTGTCAGGACTGCCTCAAAGCTCTTGGCGGTTGAGGACTCTGGCCACTCAGGCTGGTGGGTATTATCAGGAATGAGGGACAGGGTAGTCATGGCGACCATCTGTTCAGACAGTCAGGGGTATGGAGCTCCTATAATGAGGGATCTAGGCTCTTGAAGTTGACTTGGCCGCTTTTAGCTCTCCAGAGGGCTATCCGAGAGGACTGACATTGCTCTGCGTAGGTCTGGTCAGAGCCAGGTGCTGAAGGAGTCAAGCTAGAGTGGGGAGATTTCAGTTCAGGCTTTGGATCCACGTTTCTGAACCAAAGACATATTTCCTCAAGAAATGAGCTCCCTGTCACTGGAGGCTTTGAGCCATGGCTCGCCTGGCTGTTCACCCTTCCTGTTCACCCAGGAAAATGGGTGACGCAGTGCCCTCTGAAGTTGTGAGGGTTCTGGGAGCCTCTCAGTCCGTGTCCTTAGCTCTGTCCTTCATCCCCAGTCCCTAGACCAGCAGGTGCTCACCCCGTCTCCAAAGCCACCACTCATGAACCACCTCCCCTCAGCACCTGCACACAAGAGCCCCAACAGAGCCCCAGAACCCCAAGTCTGCAATTTGTGCAGAAATCGTCACTGTGTGTCTCAAGTTACACTCGTCAGCTCTCAAGACCTCCCAGGGAGCTCCCAAGTTGGAGCTTGGTAACCCTCGGGTAGCCCCACAGAACGCCCGTGTGGGGCCAGGTGTAATGGCGCACCCCTGTCATGCCGGCACCGAGGAGGCTGAGGCAGGGGGATCGTTGTGAGTTCAAAACCAGTCTGGAATACAGACACAGACCCTGTTTTGTAATAAACAAGGAGAAGGAGAAAAGAAATACCTGTGTAGGGGGCAATGACAGCCCAGCCGAGTCAGACTGCCTGCTACAGGGGCACTGATGGGTCCTCTGACCTATGGTCTCCCAGGCACAGGGCTGGGAGAGGGAGGGGAAGTTTCAGGGATGTGTGGCCCTGGCATGGCTGTGCCTGTGCATGAGTGTCAAGATTCCTCTTGCTGTTACATAATTGAGGTATTTTTTTTTCTCCTCCTTTTTTTAGAACCTGGTGCCATCTGCCTTGCTCACATTGCCAACTCTGGGCTGGAGGTTAGATTTGGTGTGGACACTAGCCTCCTTCCCTCTGGCAGGAAGAGACTGGGGGAAGCCTGTTTCCTTATCTCTAGAAGGAGATTTCCACCTGGCCCTGCCTACCTGTTAGGGTGGCTGAGAAAATCAAGGATTGCCATGGACTGCAATTTACAGAAGAGAAATTTAGAACTCAGAGTGGTGGCACACACCTGTAATCCCAACACGTGGGCAGCTGAAGCAGGAGGATCAACACAAATTGGAGACCAGGCTGGGCTACATAGTGAGTTCAAGGCCAGCATGAACTACAGAACAAGACCCTGTCTCAAAAAAACAAAAGAATTTTTTTATTTTTCTCAGTGTTGGAGGCTGGAAGTCCAATATGCTGGGGTAGAAATCTCCCTCTTCCTCTTCTTAGACCACAACCCTTTGTACTGATGGTTCTGCTGGGTTAGCATCCCTCCCTTCAGGCCTCATTTGTCATTAACTTCCTTCCTAAAGCCCTTCCTCCCCACACAGTCACGGGCTTTGGCAAATGAATCTGAAGGATACAATTCAGTCCAGAGCCCAGGTTCAGCACTGCAGATGCTGGTGAGGACCAAGCCCTATTTAAGCAGTATCTCCTGTTTGGAATATAGGGGATCCTTTGGGAGGCCCAGTCCCAGAGAGTGGTCCTCGGGCCTCCTTGACCAAGTGCATCATGGGGTGCTGAGTTGCCCAGGCTATTGTGAGCCATGTGCTATGATGCATGGAGGTTGTCCAGGAGGTTGAACAGCACCCCTGGGAGACTTTCTCACCTGATCTTGCCTGGGCCCATTGTATCTCCAGGAGAGCCACTACCCTTCTTTGGTCTCAGTTGTGTTGTCCACAAATCAGGAACAGCCTCTGCTCTGCTCAGCCTACCTGCCTTTCATAATGATCAAAACTATGTGCTACACCCAGGTTGGCCCTAGCTTGCCAGAAGGTGAATGGTAAATGGGTAGTTGGAGGGAAGACACCCTGGACTTCTCTAATCACTGGGATAAAAACTAAAAATGGGAACAGGCTACAGGCTGGCCCAGGAGTCTGGGGGCTGAGGACCTCACAGGCCACGTTCCCATTACTGCTGACTGGATCTCGGAGCACGTGTCCTGTGGAACCGCTGTCCTCTGGTTCTCAGTGAGGGCCACACACGTGTGGCCACAGGAGTCGAATCTATCCTCCTCCATTAAGACTGAAATCAAATTCTTCTAAGATGTAAAAACAAAATTCTGAAGGGCTCCTGCTGGAGGCAAGCTCTGCAGGACAAAAGCATCTTATTGTTATACTCAATGGCCACCAAGGGTCCCCTCTAGGCTCAGTAGCCCCTCCTTGGTATCCCTTGCAGATAGGACCTTGGACAGGGCACCCCTGTTTCAAGACAGGGAGTACAAAGGCCTCAAAAGCAAACTGAATTCGCTCTTTGTGAGGTCCTCTTCGCCTTGGCACTGTCTGTTGCCACGGTTCCTCTGCCTTCTCCTGGCTCCAGGCTCCAGCCAGGCAGCTGCTAGGAGAGCAGCCCTGCTGCATCTGAAGGGGCCCTGCCGCTTTGTTCCTAAGCAATTTCCGGGCTAGGGGGTCACACATGGTTTGTGAGGCCTAGACTTGTATGGAAGCCCTGAGCTGGGAAGGAAGCAGGTTCTGGCTGCAGAGGAGGCGGTTGCCCTCTAGTGGCAGCCTAACCTTTCCAGGGAGAGGCGCAGACGCTGTTTTGATTTGATTTGCAAAGCTGGCACTCAGGACCCTGCCAGAAGCTTGCAGCCACCTGGAGGACATGGTTCTTGGTTTGGAGCCAAACATCCAGGCCCTGAGCAGTTTCGGAGATGGCAGCCTTCAAATCCAAAGCCAAGCAATAACACAGACTATGCCTAGCAGTGTCCTGGTTTAATTAAAAGTAAAGCACCAGCGGGAAGGTAAGCTACCCATGGAGGTACCCTGAAGCCCTGCACAGCAGGTGTGTGACATGAGCCAACCAGGGCACCCTCACCATCCCTGGGCAGAAGGTGCCAGAGCTTGACCTTTAACACAATTGCTCCATCTATAGTCCCAGCCAACACCATTTTTACCCCAGGCAAAACCAAGCAAATCCAAATTCGAAACAAATTCTCCTTTAGCTAAGAGCACCTCCATACCAGCCTTGCCCAAGCCTCCAAGGACAATGGAGAAGTATCCAATGAAAAATTCCAGAAGGAGCCACACCCTTCCTATAAAGCTGACTCCAAACCACACTATGCTAGCACCATGCTAGACTTGAACTTGAACTCCTGCCTCAGCCTCCAGAGTTCTGAGATGATAAGTGTGTGACCCCAGGCCCTGCTCACACAGCAGCATGGACGTGCAAAGAGGTACACAGTAGGCTCATGGTGTGCAAGACCTGGATAAGGGAATGTGTGGGACACCTGGGACACACGTGTGTATTCCTACAGCAGTGGCGGTGCACACTTACAAGCAAGAAGAGGGTTATCTCGCATGTCTCCTCTCAGCTGCAAATTATCCATGCACAGAATCAAAACACATCTGTCCTTTTACTCATAGAGCTTGGTCAAAGATTAAAAAAAAATTGTTTTTTTTTTTGAGGCAGGGTCTTGCTTTGTAGTTCAGGCTGGCCCTGAACTCACTGTGTGTAGCCTAGGCAAGCCTGGAACCCACAGCAATCCTCCTGCCTCTGCCTCCTGAGTGCTGGGATTACAGGCCTGAGCCTCCACGCCTGGCATTGTGGTACGTGGTTACCAGGGATCGAACTCGGGACCTTGGCCTTGCGAGACAGATACCAGGACCACTGAGCTAAATCCCTGGCCCAGGAACAAAATTTCTTGAGTCAGTGTTTTGGCTTGAAGGCTTAAGAGAATATGTATTGCAGTCTATAACAAATCTGTTTCAATGTAAAGATATTTCCAAAATTTTTGTACAAAATTGAATCCAAATAGATGTACCATGTTCACCCCAAGGTCTAGAGCACCTCGCCTGGACCCCGTTTTGTGAAGACCCAAGCTAATCACCACGGGAATGAGTCAGTCTGGGTTACTACATCTGGTTAATGCCACGAGGGATCTTCCTAAGAATGGTAGCCACAAGCGGTTAATCGAGAGATGACTAATGTGGTCCACCCACCCCTTCTCCTCCCCACCCACTGGGGCTCCTGGACCGGGCACAGCAGCTCTCAGTGTATGTAGATCATGTCGGAGACAGCTCCAGGCAAGTGGGTCATGATCTGCATGCGCAGCCACCAGTAGTAGTCCATGGGGTGGTAGCGCGTGTAGGGGGTGGTGGCGGTCAGGGCGTGTGTAACCGCATCGATGACGGGGCTCGTGTCCGTGGAGCCACTGTTGCAGTAGGTCTCCATCTTGGCGATCTTCTCGTCGAAGTACTTCCTGCCATAGTCCTTGCGCACAACTTCGGGCAGCTCATCCCACATCTTCTTGGCGATGGCCTGGATGCGCTCAGGGCTGTAGAGGCTGGTGGCGGCGATGTAGTTGCCTGGCTCCACCACGCTGACCTTCACGCCCAGGGGGTGCATCTCATAGCGTAGGCAGTCGGAGAAGGCCTCCACCCCAAACTTGGTGATGCAGTACGGGGAGCGGGCCGGGTTGGCCATGCGGCCCAGCATGCTGCTGATGTTGACCACACGACCTAGGGGGAGAGGGCAGACCCGCTCAGGTGGCGCCTCCTGGACACGGACACGTGGCTGGTGCCACCTCAGAGTCACCCAGGGTCAGGGCCTTCTCATTCTGTAGCCACAGCCGACTTGGCCTCCCATAGGTCAGCCTCCCTGACCTTCCACCGCATGTGACAGCCCAGAGGGCGATGGGGTGAGAAGCAGCCCCATTTACCAAGAGGGAAGGGGACCAGGGCAACACACAGCTAACTCTGAACCTGACACAGGCTGCCTGGCAGCCATACCCTCGGGTAGAAATATGGTAGGAGGATACGGGGCAGGTCAGCTGTGACCATGGGGGTCTGTGCCTTCACCCCAGGCAACGTCTGATGCTGGTCAAGGAGAAGCATAGGCTAGAAGCTCCTTCTTCTGCCTATGGAGCTCAAAATTCAGCTCATCCTGGATGACAGTGAATGTTGATGGTCAGACTGATTAAGAGATGCCTTGATGGATTAACCCGCTGGTGAACCCACACCTGAAGGGTTATTAGGAGTGGGGCTAGTCGGAGGAGGTAGGTCACTGGGGTGCACCTATAAATGATGTGTCTTTTCTCAGCTCTTTTCCTTCCTCTCTGCCTCCAGGCCACCATGAGGTGAACAGGTGCCCTACACCTGTCCTTCCACCAGGATGCTTCTGCTTTGGAGCAGGCAACCCCAGACTGAAACCAGAGGCCAACATTAGCCTCTCCTCTTTAAGTTGTACATGTAATGATGACCTGTGCAGGTGACTAATGCACCTAGTGAGATGTGTGGGCGGTTGTCATACTGAGTCTGTGTGGGTGCTGACTAACGGTGATGCTAGGAATAGAGGTGGAATTGTAGCCCAAGACAGCCTGGTACACAGAGAGGCAGGCTGGGGCGGGGATGGATTCAGATCTGACTTCAGGGCTGGGACCAGAGAGCAGACTCTCCAGCACTCAAGAGTGGTGACCTTGAAAGATGCCCAGACTGGCAGTGTCAGGGCCACCCAGCTTCTCTTGGCCCCGGGGACATTGGGGGTGAGTCCCATTCAGCCAGGTGAATGTGGGGCCGCTCAGCCTGGAGCGCACCGGGAAGGAACGTGGCCCATTCTGGGGTCGTAGGCACTGTGGAGTGGTACCTTTCTGAAACCTCAGTTTGAGGCCACTTTTAAAACCTAGAGGTGCACTATACTTACATTTGGCAACCTGGTGGGGTTCAGGTGATTTGTTTTCAAAATTTCTAATCTTGATTACTATTTCTCTTTAACAATGCCACAACTAGTTATGACATAAATACCCCACAACATTTCACCATCCGCTCTACTTTCTGAAGGCCATACACCCTTTCCCTACACCCAGCCATGTACCTCTGCCCACCTCTACCCATCTATCTAGCGTGCCCTTAGGGCTCATAAGCTCAGCCTTGCTGCTGTGGAGGGGATCTGGGGGATTTCCACCCCAGGCAGGTCCAGGGCAGGAAGCAGCTATTTCCCAACTCACCTTTGGCTCTTCGGAGCAGGGGGAGGAAAGATTTTGTTGTCCGCACGGTTCCCCAGAGGTTCACTTCCGCCACCTCTTTGTAGGTCTCCATGGTGGTGAACTCCACCTCCCCGAAAGTGGAGATGCCTGCGTTGTTAACCAGGCCCCATAGCCCTGGATGAGAGATGACAGTTAATCTTGACTGTTGGCTTGATTGGCTCAAGAGACCCCACTGGAGTGAAGCCCATTTCCAGGTGTGTCTGCGTGGGTGATAGTGTGACTTGGAGACTGTCTCTGGCCCCTGGCCCCTTTCTCTTCGGTGCTCTCCTCCTGTGCTCTGTTTCCTGGCAGCTTTGCTCCACTAGGCCCTTCCACCATGATGTCCTGCCTTGGAGCCAGGCCACCATGCACTGAACCCTTCGAAACTGTGAGCCAAATCAGACCTCTCATCCTTTACACTGTGTTCAGTATTTCACCCCAGCAACAAGAGAAGTGACCATTTCAGGAGAGGACACAACTGTGACCACATGCACTGGCCTCAGACATACCTATTAGCCTGCAGCCCATGCTGCTTAGTCCCCTCTCCCTGTGACCTCCAGTATCTTACCCAAGGTTCTTGGAAAACTTTCTAGTCACTCAAGAATGATTCAGATAGAGGCCTAAAGTTCTGTTTCCTGGATTGTCCCTCAAGTCTGGGATGTCCAGGTTCAATGTCTGCTTCTTCCTGAGACTCTCAGAGCAACCACTCTGGTGTCTCATCTTCCTCCTCCAAACCACAACAGTGTGCTGCGCAAGCCTGGGACTCAGTGACCTGTTCCCCAGTGTCCCTCCGCCAGCAGAGAGCCACCTCCTCGCCTGTGTGGTGCCCCAGAGGTCAGAGGATATGCACACTCATCCTGGCAGATTGCTGCCCGCGGGACCTAAGGGACAGCCGGTTCTCATAGACATGGAAAGTGCAGGTGCTGGAAGGCTCTGGGGGTTTTTATCTAGTCTGTGGACTCATCTCACAGGTGCAGAAACAGAGGCCCTAAGAGGGAAGCCCAGACTGAAGTTTAATCAGGAAGTCAGAAGTAGAGCTGAATCCAGGGAAAACAGCCCAGGGAGACAGCTCCGTGAGCAGGGCCTTCTAGGAATTCAGTGTTTTGGGGTACAAAGACCAGATGGGCAGATCCCCAGGCCAGGGCCTATCTCTCTGCTGGGGAACTCTTAGGGCCTAGGCCCCCCTCAGTCCCGAGCCCCTCCCCAGGCAGCATCTGGAAAAGGCCCCCACCCCGGAACCCCTGCCCACGGGAACCCGACCACTTTCTAAGCCCATCGTGGCAATGAGTTGTGTCAGTGAGAGTAATTGCTCCCCATCTGGTCTCCTTCCGTCTCAACCAAATTAAGTCTCAACCAAATTAAACCTCCGTCAACTGACCTCTGGTGACTTCTCTCAATTACAGAGAATTAAGGACATTTATCAAGGAAAGGAAATTACTAGTTAAGCAAGCATCACAGCCCCTCACTGGTGCCCGCAGGGATCTCACAAACTCCTGGCAGACCTAGTGACACCATCCAGGTTCTCGCCAGTGGCCCCGTTCCCACCCTCTCACCGCATATGACCCCTAAGCTCTTACACCCCCTCTCCCCAGGAGCAGCGGGAACCTCTCTCCTTGTCACAGCAGCACTCGGGCTGGTCCCCTCTTCCTTTCACGTGACTTCATCTCTCCCCTCGCCCCTGGCTCCCTCTTTTCATCGATGCACACTTTAGGCCCTTGATAAATGTATAGTATCGGGCCTACGGTGGCTGCCTGGCACCCCAGAGCTCTGGGAGGATGAGGCAAGAGAGTCACGAATTCGAGCTCAGCCTGGGTGACCTAACGACTAGTGAGTCACTGGCTCAAAGTGAAGAGAAAGGGGTTGGGGAAGGGGCTCGGCGGGACGGGCCTGGGTTCGGTGCCCACTGCTGCAGGAAGAAGGTGTGGGATCAGTGAGTATCGTGGACACCCACCTCCAGGCCTAAGCAGCTCTCTGCCCACACGGCTTGCCCTCCTTTGCCCACGCTAGGCTCCTCTTAGGCGTGTGCTGTCCTCCACACTGCCCCAGGGTCCAGTCCTGGGCTGGAAGGGCTCCCCCAGTCTCCGCCCCTCTGCTCTCCAGGACACAAGAGCCACTGTGCTCCTGGACACTCACTGTGCCCATGGTTCCCCTGGGGGTGCAGTGCCACCCCGCATCTCCCAAATCCTCCCGACACCTTTCTTGGCCTGACCTCACTTCCTTCCAGCCTCAACCTGCCCTCTATGTCTGTGGGATTCTCCAGGGGTCCGGCGCTTGCTTCAGACAGGACAACAGCACGTGATCTACAAAGCGCCCCTGCAGTCCTCTTCCACCTGGAAATGGAGTGGTCACATCTGACACTGCCACCCAAGGGCTTCATGAGCTTGACCGCTCCCGCTCTGGGCCGCAGCCACTGTGACAAGTGGGAAGCGGAGACCCAGGCGCAATCCAGGGTCCTCAGCCAGCGCTCTCAATAAGCACGGTGTCCCTGAGGCCTGGGTGGCAGCTGCTTTCCCGGAACAACCCTGACAGCCCCATGTCAGGCTCCCCGTCTTCTCCTCCCTAATGGCTGCTTCCATCTGAATGTCCACAAGCTGCCCGACCCGCTGCCTCTGTCGGGGGCTTCACCTTCATCTCCAAGTCCTCCCTCTGAGGCTCCGGATCTGATGAGTCACCGGGACAGCTAACGCAAGGCCTGAAGCTGCCAGGCGGGAACTAACACTGATCTCCCTTGTCTCGCTCGGTAACCGGCCTGATCCTCAAAACCAGACGAAAACATGACGCTCAACTGGTCCACAAGCGGCTGAGGCAGCTGTGGCTCAGAGGGGGAAGCGCCCTGCTCAGTGCCACCCACTGCCTAGGAAGACACCCAGAGCCAGGCAGGAGGAGGAGACAAGTGTGGGCGGGTGCTTAGTTGCTAGTGACCTGGGCAATTCAAGCCGCCACCAAACCCGCAGGCCGTAATGTGCCAACTTAATGGTGCCCTGGCAGGGATTTCTTGTACCAGGGATTGAACTCAGGGACCGTGTGATTGCAGGGCAGGCACTTGAACCACTGAGTTAAATCCCCAGCCCTGTGCTGAATACTTCATGACGGCAACATCCCAGCTGCAAGGGCCGAGCAAGGGGAGGAGGCCAGAGAAATTTACTGTGGGCGCTGCCTGCAGCTGGTGACAGGCCCCGCAGGACCCTCTGCCTTTTCTTAAGGGGACAGGAGCACAGGTTCTGCCTGTTGATTACTAAACAGACATCCAGGGAGTTGGGCAGCTCCCAAGCCTCCCCTCTGAGGGCGGGGGCCTGGAAAAGCCTGCTGGAGAGAGGGTGGCAGTGGGCTGCCAGGTGAGAGCAGCGTCAGGTCACCTGCACGCACAAGTGCGTCTCGGGGCTTTTCCAGCAAATCCCACCTGCAGGGCCTGCGCACAGCATGGCGCTGGTCCCTCCCCTCCCCCCACTCACTGTGCAGCAGCCAGGCAGCTCCAGGAGGCCTCCTTTCTTTCCTTTGAGACAGGTCTCACTATACAGGCCTGGCTAGGCTCAAACTCACCAAGATCCTCCTGCCTCAGCCTCCTAACTGCTGGGATTATAGGTGTGCACCACCATGCCAGGCAAGGCTTCTTTTCTACTTGGGCTTTCAGGACCAAGGGGTCAATGACACCGGCCTCACAGCCTGGAACACAGCCCATCACTACACAGACAGTGCCCCTGGGTCGGGCAGTAGGGCCCTCCCGCAAGGTCCTCGGTGACACCGGGTGCTTGGGCCACGGCGTAGGACCCTGCTGGCTCCTGGTCCCCTCTGCGCTCATGTTCCCTGGAGTCTCTGCAGACCTCCCCCCCGCCCCGGTGTCCCAGGGCGTCAACAGCACCTGCCTAGTGCTCACCTGTTCCTGCACCAGGCCGGGGGGGTGGACACCCCTCGCCTGCCCCTCACGCCCACCCGAGCCCTCAGGTCCACAGCTGTGCCTTTTCAGTGCCCATGAGTCTGACGCTCCTCGCCAGCGCGCACAAGCCCAGGTCAGGACAATCAAGCCCACGCCCTCCCCGCCGCCACCGCAGCCCTTCAGCCCCTGCAGCGGGCAGGGCCGCTCCCTGGCTCCCCGCTCCCTCCCCCGGAGCCCTCTGTCCTGTAACCTCCCTGGACCTCACGTGGGTCACTCACCGCTCCCTGCGCACTCGGCCCTGAAGCACACCCTGGGCCACTTGCCTCCATCTTCCCGCTCTGCCCGCTCCTGGCACGACTTTCCCGCTGTCACCCGCCCTGTGCCCTGCGCCCACCGGGCCCCAGGACCAGGCGCTCTCTGCCTCTCCCGGGCCAGCCAGCGGGCTGGGTCCCTCAGGGGCGGCCTGTGCCTCGGCCACCGGGCCCGGGCTCAGCCCAGCGTGTCTGCCAAGGGCCGTGCAGCGGCCGGACCTCGGGAGCAGCGCGCGGCTCCCTGCAGTCACTTCCCGGCTGGGTCACGTGGCCCACCGCACGGTGTGTGTCTGTGACTCCACATCCCTCTGCATGGAGGAGGAAGGATTTAAACGATAAAGAAGGGAGCTGGGCAGGATCCCCGCAGAGGGAGCCCCACAGTGCCCCCACCTTTCTCAGAGTCCTTCAGGCCCGAGCGCACCGTCTCCACCGCCTTCTCCACCTGCTCGGGGCTGCACACGTTGAGCTGCACGGTGCGCAGTCTGTCGCTGTTCAAGCTGTCCAGCTCCCTGACCCCCGCGTCCCCTTTGTCCTGGGGAAGAGAGAAGGGCTGACTCTGCCACCCTGCTCCCCCCAGGGCAGAGTCTGGGCTGCCCAGTGCCGCCCACGCCTCAGGCCTTGAGACAACAGCACACAGTAGGTCCCGAAGGCCTTCCCAGTGTGGGGTTCAAGCCGAGTCCGGAGCCACAGCCACACCATGGGACCACAGAGACTGCCGCGCTGCTCCCTGGCAGGGATCACAAACCCAGGTGCGCATCAGACAGCGGGGACCCGGAGCAGAGCATGTGCCAGACATTGTCCTATATTTATGAAAGCCCAGGGAGCCAGATGCTTAGATACTTAGGGGAATGAGGATGACTTCTCTTAATTTTTTGCGAGTTGGCACTTATTGGCATTTAAAAGTCTTAAAAACACCGAGTGAACCAAAGCTGTCCTCAGGCCACCTCTGCTCAGAAAGCTCAGCCTGACACCTCTTACACTAGTATGGGAGGCCAGCGCCAGGTCCCCACCTGTCACCAGTCCCTCCTGATCAGGCTCAGGTATGACCACAGTAGGTCAGAGTGCTGTCCTGACCTGTGCAGATTAATGGAATAAGGAAATGGATTATTAAGAGAGCTCTTAGACTAATAAAAAGCTACACCAATTCCAGTATCATCAAAGATAAGAAAATTGTCACTCCCTTGGCAAACATCTCTCGGACCTCTGTCACAATGTGGCTCCATGGAGGGACAAAAGTAAACACTTCAGCCCCTGCTCTGAGTTGTGCCCTGGAAGGAGACAGAGCAAGCAGATGACGTAGTGGGCGTGGGCGGTAGGGAGCCTGCGGGATTGCAGGACAGTGGCATCGCAGGACGGCAGCAGGCAGGGAGACTGTCCAGAGGTAGTGACAGCTGGGGACACTGACGGGGATAGAGCAGTGAGAGGATGCCACCCTACACCAGCTCCAAACAAGCCATGGTCTCACTCTGCAGGTGGCATGGGCTTCCCAGGAGGACCTTAGACCATGGGTAGCCTGTATACCCTGCTCCAGATGGCCATGCCAACCAGGACAAGGACTGTCAGCTGGCCCCAGCCTGCCCTGCTCTTCCTGCCTCCCACTGCCAGCTGGCTGGTGGCTACAGGGGCCGTGACCTTTGGGACACACCTGTGCTGAGCTCCTGGCCTCACTGCCTGGCCATGCCACCTCCCCAGCACTCGGTCCCCAGGGGCTGCCCCTCAGGGACAGGCTCCCACCCCGCTGTGCTGGCACTGGGCCATCTGGAATACTGGTCGACCATTTGTTTCTCTTGATGCCCTTTGACCCTCACCTACCAGCTATATTTTTTTCCACTCTTGGATAAAGGTCAGACCACTCTTGGAACTTTGCCACTTGTTCTCAGACACAGACAGAGACCTTTTTTTTTTTTTTTTTTTTTTTTGAGACAGGGTCTCACTTTGTGGTTCAGGCTGACCCTGAGCTCATTATGTAGCCCAGGCAAGTCTGGAACTCAGCAATCCTCCTGTCTCTGCCTCCTGAGGGTTGGGATTACAGGGGTGAGCCACCACACCCATCAACCACCATGCCCAGCACTACGGTATGTGGTATTGATGGCTGTGGGTGTGAGTCACCACGCCCAGCATTGTATGTGGTTAACCGATCGAACTCAGGACCTTGCGCGAGGCAGGCGCCGGAACCACTGAGCTAAATCTCCGGCCCAAGAGACCCTTTTATTTTATGGGACCCCAGCTTGATCCAATTGAGTGACTGGGCTGGAGTCCAGTAGAACCCCCAACTCCCAACTGCGCGCTGTGAGTGTAAGAGGGGGTGGCGGCACGCAGGCCTCTCCCTGGGTTTCAGTCTCCCCTCTCCTGTTGCTGCCCCCGTCTTCCCTCAGGTGAGCTCAGGTGAGCAGATGTGAGGCACGAGTGTCATCTTTTGAGGTGACCCCACTGCTGTTGTTGCCCCGGCTGGAGAAGCCTGAGAGCCGGCCCTTCCTCCGGGTGACCCTGTGGATCCTGAGGAGACACTGCCCCTGGGGACTGTGACCACCAGCCTGCCACTGGGCATCTCCTCAGCCTGTGGCCCAGGCATGGCCCCTTCTAGTGGGCAGTCTTACTTGGTGAGTGTTCTTAAGACAGCTGCTGCCAGCTCCAGCTGTCCACACAGTCTGGACAGCTAGTTCTGCCCAGGCAGGAGGGCAGCCAGGTCCCTGTGCGGCGCTGGGCTCTGCTTGCAAACATGCTAGCATTCCAGGGCCTTTAGACTTCTACTTCACAGTGAACGGCATCCCCGGTCTCTCTTTTACTCTTTAATGTTGAGGCAGGATCTTGCTAAGTCATTGGGTTGTCCAGCCAGCGCCGGAACTTGCAATCCTCCTGCCTCAGCCTCCCAACTGCTGAGATGACAGGCAAGCGCCATCACGCCCAGCTCAGGGTCAATCTCTTGCGTCCCTGTGTTTCCAGTGAACATTCTGTGTGTCCCTGAGAATTTGCTTCACCCTAATTCTTCATCTGTGTCTGTGCACGGGATTCCTCAGGGCAGGGACCAGGTCTTACTCTTCCACAGCACTGAGCAGAGCCTCACAGGCATGGCCTTAGCACTGGAAAATGGATAAATGAACAAAAGCCAGGTGGACGGATGGGTGAATGGATGGCTGCATGGACGGGTGAGGAATGAGGGAGGCTAACACCAGCAAAAGTACAGGCCATTTTAAGCAACAGACAAGCCAGCTGTTAGGAAAGCAGTTTTTAAAAAACCACCAAATTGTGGCACCTGTAGAGGACACTGGGGAGGAACACGCCTTTCCTTACCTTCATCAAGCAGCCAGCAAACACCAGGAAGCCTTTCGAGTGCAGATGCTTGGCCAAGGAGAACCCGAACCCAGAGTCGCAGCCTGTGATCAGGACAGCCTGGCTGCCGGCCTGTTTTAGAAGACCAGACCCCACGTTAGGAGCCCAGGGCCCAAGCCGAGTCCCCTGGCCTCTTGGTCTCTGGGTAGTGACTCCCAGTGCTTGGCGGGCAGCCCCAGTGTGGTCCTCCCACTTGGCACAAGCACTAAGGTGTACTGAAGAGGCTTGGGACTCAGAAAGACCCCAGACTCTCACCCACACTTTGCCACCTCCTAACTGTGCTGCCCGGGGTAAATGGCTTTGGCTTTCAGGCCTGTTTTCCAACGTCAGTTGCCATCATCATGGTCATCAATGCCAAGCTCATTAGGTACAACACTGGCTGCGTGCAAGGCTGGGCTTACTGTGCATGACTTTCTTAGCTAAATCTCAGATGGGTATGATTATGATGAGACCACGGTATCAGTGACAAAATACAGACATGTGACCTCCTTAGCGACAGGGCTGGAATTGAAACCCAGATGGGGAGATTCCAGAGCTGAACTCTTACCCCCCAATATGCCAGTCCCACATGTACAAGAAAGTGTGGTCTCATGACTGGTGGGGTCCTCGGGGGACAGTTCACTGAGAAAGTGGCTCAGCATGTCCTGAGTGTTAAAGCTCTAGTCTGAGGGTGGCAGGGTCCGGGGCCCAGAGGAAAGGGCTCTGGCCCTCTGACTGCTTCCTTTGGTCTCCACTCTCCGGGTTTACCTCGCTGGCATAAGTCCGACAGCCAGTGGGTGCACAGGGAGCAGAGCGAGACAACGGTGTGCGTCTGCAAGAGAAAAGGAAGCGTGAGCACGAGGCTGTAACCTTGCTGAGACCTTGTTCTTAGGGCACAGGCAACACGAGACCTTCAGCCACCAGCTGACTTGGTATAGCTTGGAAAGAGGCCATCTTTCCACTAGGTGCCAGGCAGGTGGCCAGGGAGCCGGTGTTTGCTACGGCACGTGTGGCTACCACACAGGAAGAACCCTCCTGGGGAGAAAGCCAACCTGGAAGTTACTCTTGCCGGCAGGCCCTGCCAAACCATGACTGGCCTATGTGGCTCCAATAAAGTCCCATTTTCTGGCTTCCAAGGTGACATAGGTGGGTGACCCTTTAGACTGTCTCAAGAACGGGTTCTCTCTTCAGTGACATGGTTTAGTCAAAGCCTGCTGTGAAGCCAGTGTTCTAACCACCACAGGTTTAAGGCTGCTCCTTAGTTATTTTAATTAACTTTTTATTTTTAAATAATTAAAATTCACATTTCTTAAGATATCATACAGGGAGATATCAGGTACCCTTTACCCAATTTCCCTTAATGGCAGCATCTTACAAAGGTGCTGCACAACTAGGTACTTACAATGAGTCAGCAAAGATACAGGGCACTTCCGTTACAGTTTATATCTAGATGCCCCTCAAAAGGCTTAGATGGGGCCTTTGGAAGAGGATTAAATGATGGGGACGCCACAGTGGACTTGCTATTGGGGGAAGAGCCTGTTAGGGCAAAGCAGGTCACTGGGGGACATGACCCAGAGGCTGGTCTCCCTCCCTGACTCCTCCCTTCTCTCTCTGCTTTCTGATCACCATGAGGTAAGCAACCCTCCCCCACAAGAAGCCTTTACCCTGCCTGCTTGCCTTGGAGCTGGCCAACTATGGACTGAAGCATGACCCAAAGGAAACCTCTCTTCCTTCACATTGCAGTGGTGGGTTTTGTATCCTAGTGATAAAAGTGATGGAGAAACCTTTTATCACCACTAACAACTTTCCTAGTACCCTTTATAACCACACCTACCCCCTCCCAAGCTAAATCTGAGTAATCCTACTAATCTGTGTAACTGAGTCATTTCAAGAATGTCATACTAACAGAATCATACAATATGTAACCTTTGGAGTTTGGCTTTTTTCCATTCAACATTCTCTGGAGATTCATCCAGATTGTGCTATGGATCACCTGTTCCTTTTTATTGGCATAGGGTGCTATACCATGGCTATAGAACTCTATAAGATGGGTGTCTGTTTAATTATTTACCTACTGATTAACATCTGGGTTGTTTCTAGTTTGGAGCTGCCATGAAGAAAGCTGCTACGAACACCCTATCCAGGTTTTAGTACAAAACCAGTGTTTCTCTTGGATAAATGCCCAGGAGTAGAATTATTGGGTCATATGGTAGTTTCACAAAAACTGCCAACTGTTTACAGCTACAGAGTGGTTGTAGCATACAACACCCCCCAGCAGAAATGTCTGAGTGACCTGGTTTGTCTGCAACTTCGGCAGTATTTGATGGTGTTGCTATTTTTTTATTTCAGCCATGCTGAAAACTGCAATGATTGCCTCACTGTGATTTTAATTTGCATTTCTTTAATGGCCAGTGATGTCGAGCATCTTTTCACGTGCCATCAGTTTGAGCTGCTGAAACAAAACACCAGAGAATGAATGACTTACAAACAGTGGAAATTTATTTCTTCAGTTCTGGAGGCTGGGAAGTAGCCTAGATCAAGAGGCCGGAAGACTGGTGGGACCTCCTTTCTGCACAGAACAATGTCCCTTTACCGTAACTTCCCAGTGCACAAGGGATGGGGTGTCTTGGAGCTCTTCCACAAGGCGCTAATCCCACCTGTGAGGGCCCCACTTCCTCCTACCCACTCCTCTCTCCGTGCATTTGGGTGAGACAAGCACCAGGCCTCAGCCCTACTTGTATGTCCTCTTCAGTAAAATGACATCATTTGTGTTCTGCCCATGTCCTCAGTGGGTTGTTCTTTCCCCACTGAAGATGTTCCAGATGCTCATTCTTTGGCTCATATGTGCTGTACAAATCTTTTTGCCTAATCTGTCACTTTTTTACCTTCTAACCAGGTCAACTGCAGTATAAAACTATTTTATTTTTCTTTTTCCTTCTATGGGTTATGCAAAACTTTTTGCCTAACTACAGCCAGATCTCTGGATTGTTTCTATTTTTAATTCTGTGACGGAATCTCACCAAGTCAGTAGGTTGGCCAGGCTGGGCTTGAATTTATAATCTTCCTGCCTCAACCTCCCAAAGTGTGGAATCACAGGTATGCAAAGCTATATTAATTTGCATTTCACATTTTAAGTCCATGACCCATTTTGAGTTAACTTTTGCATGATATGAGACTTGGGTTAAAAGGGGATTTTTTTTTTTCCTTTGAATTTCCAATCGCTGCAGCATTTGTTTGAAAATGCTACCTTCTGTCTATGGAACTGCATCTGCACTTCAGTCAACAGTGAATCAGGCCTTTTTGTGCAGGCCTATTTCTAGATCTGTGGCACAGATGCCTAATTTTACTTTTTAAATACTATTTTACTTATTCTAGCTCCTTTGACTTTCCACAGAAGCTTTAGAATAATCTTGTCTGTATAAAAAATCTGATACTCTAATCAAAATTGTGCTAAACCCATAAAATCAATTTGGGGAAAATGGACACATTCATGTTGAGTCTTCAATCCCAGAACATGGATTGGTCTCCATTTGTTTAGATCTTTTTACTCCTTTAATATGTGTCATGTGATTTTTTTTTTTTTTTCCAGCAGACAAAATCCTGGACATACTTTATTTATACCTAAGTCAGTCTCTCCTCCCCATCCTCCCTCCCTCTCTGGGGCAGGGGCTCAAACCCAGGGCCTCACATGTGCCAGGCAAGCCCTTTTCCACTGAGCCATGCCTTCAGCCCACACCCCTTATTTTTTTTTCTCTTTCTTTTTGAATAGTGATAGTTTTGTTTTCAATATTTATATCCAGATTTTCTTTGCTAGTATATAGGAATAGAATTCATTTTTGTGTCACCTTATATCCTGCAACCCTGATAAACTCACTTGTTTTGGGAATTGTAAATTCCCTGGAGTTCTGTATGTAGAAAGTTTTAGTTCTTCTGTTCGGAGTGATCTGACTTTCATTTCTTCTCCTGCCTTACAGCCCGGGCTGCACCTTACAGCACCATCTCAGGGGCGAAGTATTCGGGATGATGGCAGCTGTAGGTCTACAGTAAATGTTAGTTGCTGAGTTGAGGAGGTTCCCTTCTGTGTCTCTTCTTCTGAGATGTTACTTTTCAATCAAAAGTGGCTATAAGATTTTGCTTTTTCTGCATTGATAGAATCATTAAATCTTTCTTCCTTAGTCTAAAAATTTGGTGGATAACAATGATTTTCTATTTGTTAATATTTTAAAGATTTTGGTGCCTTTATTGATGATATTGGTCAGAAGTTTCCTTCCTTTTTCCTTCCCTTCCTATCTGCTTTTTTTTTTTTTTCTGCAGTACTGTAGATTGAACCCAGGGCCTCACAATGCTAAGCAAGCACTCTACCACCGAGCTACATCCCCAGCCTTTTACATTTTAGTTTGTGATGGAGTCTTGCTAAATTGCCCAGACTGGCCTTGAACTTGGAATCCTCCTGCCTCAGCCTCTCAAGTAGCTGAAATGACAGGTGGGGATCACGGCACCCCTTCAGATCCACTCTCGCCATTGGCTCCATCTCTGCTTCCCCGAGGAATACAGGGCTGCAAACCCTACACCCCGGGATGAAGCAGAGCCCTGCCCGGGTGGGCAGTCAGGCTGTGGAAGTGCTGGACAGCTCCAGCTGGCACCAGGGTGCCTTGTGGGAGCTTATGGCAGTGCCTGCCCTGCTGTTTCTCTGCTCTGGAGCCTCTTGAAGCTCCTACAATCTTAGGAATCCTGCTTGGAGCTGCCTCTCACTTAGAAGAACCTTTGATCTCAGAAGGTCTTAGTGCCTCAATTCTCAGGATTAATTAACGGCCACCAAGGGAGCTCATTCATGTACAAACTCTAGAACAGTGAGGGTGATCCTTTTAGAGACAAAGGCCCAAACAGCAACCCAAAACCCATTTATTTATCACAAAGGGTCAACACTGCAATGAAACCTGAATACTGAGGTTTTAGTTTAGAAAAAAACCAACTGTACATTAACACCTTTTGTCTTAAAAGAGAAACATAATGACATGCATGCATATCATAGGTTCAATACCACTGCTCTTGTTAATAATGCACAACTTAGCCCAGGGACTGGGTCTGAGAGACAGCCTCCTTGGAGAATAGGTTGGAGTCTCCAACTGCAGAGTAATCATAAAATGGGATCTTGTCCCACAAAATTGTCCTAGACAATTTGTCCAGAGGTGCCTTGGTCAAAAGTTCTCTGAGGGACTGGAAATTTAGCTCAGTGGTTCCGCTGCCTGCCTAGCAAGCGCAAAGTCCCTGGTTTGATCTGGTAACCACATGCAATGATATGATATTGGGCGTGGTGACTCATGCCCACCAGCAATCACCCCACAGTGCCAGGCGTGGTGGCTCATGCTTGTAATCCCAGCACTTGGGAGGCAGAGGCAGGAGGACTACTCTGAGTTCAAGGCTTGCCTGGGCTACATAATGAACTGAGGGCCAGCCTGAACTACAAAGTGAGACGCTGTCTCAAAAAAAAAAAAAAACACCAGATTTAGAAAAAAAGACTTATAGATTAGACTCGGAAGCCCATTTTTAAATTTGTAACTTGCATAAAATTAAATTCATTCTAAACATTGGAAAAAGGCGAAGTCGCAGGCCCTCCAATGATGTTCTAACCCTCAGTAGGAAGGGGCAGCGTTCAGGAACCTGTGTGTCATTACTCGTCTGCACTGTGGGACCTGGGCAGGCCAGCTTCCGCCCTGCTGTTGTGAGAATCCCTCTGAACACTCATAGTCATCGCTGTGTGATTGCATCATTACAGTTTATCCTTGAGAGCCAAACACTAAAATATTTGCAAACAAAACTCCACACCCAGGGTTTGTTTTGAAATAATCCAGAGATGACAGAGATGCAGATCAAACATGACTGGCCCTGAATGGATCCTTACAGAAGCCTGATGGTGGTATGCACAGGGTTTGTGGGCCACTTCCTCCTTCTGTATGTTTGAGAGTCTCCATGAAAACTTCTGATTTTCTTGAGCTGGTATCTTGCTATCTTGATAGTTCAGGCCAGCCTTGAACTCACCATGTAGCCTGCCTCGGCTGGCCTCAAACTTGTGATCCTCCTGCCCCATGTTCCCCAGTATAGGCACTGGCCACCATGCCTGGTTTCCATAGAATATATATACATATTTTAATTACAGGTAAGATTTTACAACTGTAAACAGCCATGCCTGGCTTCACCCTGGAAATCTGAATCCTCAGGGGTGAGGCACTTGTGCTTTCTTTCCTCACACTGCTTTGAGCAATTCCAAACTGCAGCTAGAGGTCAAAACATGAGTCCTTAAAAAGAAGAAGACAGGGCTTTTCCCCTAGGCAGTTTTCCTTGAGGTCCCCTGGACGCCCAAGGCCCTAAGAGCTCCGGAGACATCAGCCAATGCCAGGTTCAGCTGTGGCAGGCAGTGCTGTTGTCCTGCCAGTACCTGTGCTTCTCACCTCCCCTCTAAGTCTGCATTTTGTTCTTGGGTCACCATGTACCCAGCTCTACCAACAGCATGTGTGACCCACCTTTGGCCAATGAGGTGCAAGCAGAAGCCCCATTGCCTGCTGGGACATCTTGCCTCCCTGTTGCAGCAGGGTTGGGTCCAAAATCCTAAGATAAAGAGGTTGGTTTCCCAGGAGGGTCCCTGTCCTCTCTAACTAGGAGAGCTATGCCAGGCTCATAGATGGTACAAAATACACAGTGACTCCTGGTGGCAAGCGAACAAAACTGGAGCCATCTGGGGAAAGGTTACTCACGTTCCTAGCAGTGACATGGTTGGGGCCAAATACCAAAACAACCTTCCTGCTAGGCCACTGAACATAGAATCTGTGTGAAAAGCTATGCCCCTTTAGGGTGTGGACTAGTGAAAGACAAACATAGGTGGACTTTTTTTTTTAATGCAGAAACTCACCTTGTTTCTGACCTTCAACAGAGCCAGGCTGTGTACAGTAGCCCCTGTGGCCACTACTATAGGCTCTGGTACACAGTGACCTCTGGTAATTGAGCCTCTAGTAACTGGGCTGAGCCTATGCTCTGAATCCCATGCAAATGAGCTAAAAGGCTAAATACACTCAAGACTCCAAAGTAGGAGGATCTGCTGGGGGTTTGAGGCCAGCCTGAGATATACCGTAAATTCAAGGTCAGCCTGAACTTCATAGAAAGACTTTGTATCAAAACACAAACAACCCAAAACAAAAAGAAGCCTAAATACATCCTCTTGGAAAGATATTTGCTGGCCTAGAGAAATATCAATTTCCTAATCCCTAGGACTTTGGATTTAATCTGATACTTAATTTTGCTGCCCTAAAATATAACAGAAAGAAAAGGTAGTTCTCGAGTTTGAGGCCAGGCTGGGCTACACAGTGAGTTCACAGCCAGCCTGGACTAGAAAGCAAGACCTTATCTCAAAAACAAAACAAAACAAAACAAAAAAGGCAGCAGGGAGGGCATATCGCTGGGGAGATAGTTCAGTGCAAAGGTCCTAGGTTCAATCCCCAGAAGCAAAGGAGGGACAGGAGTAAGGGAAGGTGAGAGAAAGAGGAGACATGACTACTAAATGCAATGTGGGATCCTTGATTTAGAAACCAGGACCAGAAAAAGATCCATCAGTGAAATCTGAATAAGGTCTATGGCTTGGCTAATAGTTTGATAGCAACAATGATTTCCTGACTTGGGTCATTATACTGTGGTTTCACAAGATGTGAACAACCGGAGAAGTTCCTCCTGGAACCTTCTTTTGTGACTTTCCCATGAGTCTAAAGTGATTTAGAAACAAAAAGCGTTTTAGAAAGCAGTTATGAAAGCTATTCCTCTTCACCCTGGGAAGGTCTTCCAAGGTCACCTCAGGCTTCCTTTGTGGGGAAGCACCAGGCACTGAGACACCGTAGAGCGTCAGGGCCCAAGACCCTGGGGTCACCCAGGTGTGGAAAGCATGATGCTCGAGACCACCCCCCCCACACACACACACCCTTCACTGCTCACCTTGTTCCATTTTCTCCGTCACAGACACTTAGGGTTCTTCCTGGGAGTTGTGACAGGGGTCTGGAGAGGCGGGCAGCCAGCATCATAGTAAGTGGGAAATGGTCCGCCTCCTTTGGGTCCTGAAACACAAACACATCCTCAGTGCACCGTTGATGCACCCAGGGGCTGGTCATGAGTGCCCAGTTTTCTTCCAAAGTCAAACAGCTGGGTCCGTCCAACCCAGGCCCAATCCTGGGTCAGGCAAAGCCTCCTGCCTCTCTCTGGAGTTGTGGCCTCATGTGGTGGGACATTGGGAGCCAAGGGGCATGGAACCCTGTTCTGGCTCAGGCTGGGCCCCCAATTCACTGGGCAGCTGGGACGAGTCATCACCCACTGTAACATGAGGTGGCCTCGGCCAGTGAGCCTCAGACCAGGCTGTGGAGCAGCTCCTGGGCCCATAAACGGCTGAGCCTCTCGGGGACTCTGAGTGAGTCCTGTCCTCCTGCCCACAGTCCTCAAGGTCCTTCTCTGCAACGTATGATTAAAAAATACAATGAATGCTTAAATTTTAAAAATCTCTTACCGTTAAAGAGACATTACCTTGAAGCCTCCTCAAAACCCCCGCCCTTGCTCCAAACACACTCATCCCATATTTTTGTCACTTTCCGCAGCAGCTCCAGGCTCCTCTTCCCTGAGGGTTTTTACGTGCGCTATCATGGTATCTTGGTGTCCTGAATTGATTCAGACACTGTCCTCCCATGGTCATTTTGACTGGGGAAGAGCCAGAAGTCACATGATGGCCGATCCAGTGGATAGCATGGGCGAGGACACACTGGGACACACCGTGATGATTTTATAAGCCTGCCTTTCTCTGGATGGCGGTCAGCAGCAGCATTTACCATGTTTCTTAATCACAACTTGTAAAGACATGAAAGAGGATTTCCAGAATTGTTTCACTACGTGGTAAGCACGACAGCATGTGTTCGAAGTGAGGAGAAAGAGTCTGAGGGTTATTCATGGCGACATCTCTTTAACTATGATAATTTTTAAAATTTATACCTTCACCATGTGTTTTAATCATCTTTGTTCCTAGCAAAATACACATGTGTGGCAACCAGGGGACTTGGCCTTCACTCCCTCAGATGCCCCCCCCCCCAGGCAGCTCTCCTGTTTCAGGACAGGGCCTTTGGCTCCGCCCCCACCCCTTTCCAGACCCCAGCAGTGGGGGAGCTGGCCAGGAGGGTGAATTTTTTTCTTTTTTTTTTTTTTAAGACAGGGTCTCGCTTTGTAGTTGAGGCTGGCCCTGAGCTCACTATGTAGCCCAGGCAAACCTCAAACTCAGCAATCCTCCTGCCTCTACCTCCCAAGTGTTGGGATTATAGGCATGAGCCACCACACCCAGCATTTGTGGTATGTAGTACTGATTGCCAGTGGGCATGTGCCACCACGTCTGGTATTGTTGCATGTGATTATGGGGATTGAACCAGGGACCTTGAGCTTGCTAGGCAGGCGCTAGAACCATTGAGCCACATCTCCAGCCCCTACCTCTATCTTAAAACTACCCACATTGCCTTTGCTAATGCCTAAGCACTAAAGGCCCTGAGCTCTGAGATCCCAAACCAGGCAGCTGTGTGTTACCCTTTGGCCATTTCCAGGTTGGCTTGGACGTTCATTCCAGCCCAGCTTAGCTACGCATGCCAACTGCTATTCCTGGAGGTTCTGATAAAGGGAAAAAAACACACCACCAGTCCTTAGATTGTCATTATGGAAAAAAATCTAAAAGAACTTTATGGGATATCAATGGATATTGCGGATTGTGTTCTCATCACCATTACATCATCAGGGACACTCTAGTCACAGGTTCTACATGGAGGACGGGCACTTCTTGGGTGACACATTCATTCCAAGTGACTCTCCAGAGGTCACGCAGTGGGCTTCTGCTCTGCTCTCCTGACTTCCCTCCTCCGATCTGCCCCTGGACCACAGGATTTCACCTCTGTGGCTGACGCTGGACTGTGAGACCGCTGCCTTGACCATGCAGCAAGTGGCCAGGGAGAGAAACCAGACCCAATATAAACCCATCAGTCTGTTCGTGGCACTGAGAAATTGCAAATCAGCCTCGTGAGTGAGACCTGTGATCCGGCGGCTGGAAGGAAGCAGCTACACTACACGGCCCGGGAACCAGACAGAAATGAAGAGAGACGTCAACAGAGATGGAGAGATAAGACACACATACAGAGAACAGCAGAGTTGGGGAAAGCGAATAAACCAGGCATTCTCCCCTCCTCCAGCACTAATCATGCTATGTGTTTATTCTCTATACTATTTAAGCGAGTTTGACATTTCTGTTATTGGGAGCCAAAACAGTGTGGGCTGAAACACACTGAGGATAGGTTCTTCCTGTAGGACACTATTCTTCTTAACTTTGTTCCCTATTCTCAGAAGGCCTCACTGCACACCTCGTAATAACAAGCAGATGTGTGCTCTCTCATAGCAGTGACCCTCCTTCTTGCTGCATGTTTCAAGCAAGCTCCCGCTTCAGGGTCTCCATGTGCACTGGTCCCCCTGCCCCAGCACTAGCCCCAAGATCCTCCGGGTTTACTCACTTCAGTCCTTTATACAATGCTTACTGAGTAAGACATCTCCTGGCCACCCTGTCAATCCCACTTCCATCCTGGTATGTTCTACCACCTCCTTCCTTTCTATCTCTTCCTTCCAACTTTTTGTTTTCCTTCTTCTTTTCAGTACTGAGGATCAAACCCAGGGGCTTCACGATGAGTTACACCCCCAGCCCTGTTTTATATTTTCTTTTGAGATAGGATCTTAAGTTGCCCAGGCTGGGCTCCAACTTGCTATCCTCCTGCCTCAGCCTCTGAGAGTGTTGGGATTTATCTTACCTGTTTCAGTCCTTCCCATTTGAATGTAAGCTATTTGAGAAAGGGGACTTTGATCAGTTTTGGTCATGTATCTTCAACACCTAAGAGTAATCTGCACACCCCAGGCACTTAATATTTGAATGAATCAAGAGAATTTTAAGCAGAGGAATTTCCCCATCAGACTTACATTTTAATAAAGAACTCCGAGTTAATGATAAATTGAGAACAAATGAACACCAGCAGGGAGACCAATAAGAAGTTGCTGCAGAAATGTAGGGCCACAGTGCACAGCCACGCACCTCTGAGCACGGCCCGGCTCCACTGAAATGTGAAAAGGTACTTTGCAGACACAGATTAAACAGGCTGACTCCAAGGAAAACCATGAAGATAACTGAAATTGGCCACATTTGGCTTTATTTTGAAGGCAGATCCAATACTCCTTACTGCCAAAATCAGCGTGGGAATATGAAAGACGAAGCCAAAATATTTCCAGTATTTTTGACCTGGATGACATTGGTCCAAAGGCTCAATTAAGGAAGCTTTCTATTCATAGGTGCTTACTACATTTCAATCAGTGCACAAGTCCTCCCGTGGTCTCTCCACATCTTATCTCCAATTACACTTTTCTCGTTACTTATATAAACCCTATGTTACATGGTCCCTCAACAAGCTTTCTGGTCTCGCTGCCTTGCTCATCCGTTGCCAAATCCGATTTTCTCACATGATCAAGACCTAATCTATGATGAGTAATGCCTTCTCCAGCTTGTCTTTCCTGATCCCCTAAATCAAAAATTAATGTTCCTTTTAACTGCTATGTGCCTTTGTAACCACTCACCCAGTTAGATGTATTACAGGTTACATCTGTTCACAAGCTTCTATCCAACCACCAACGTCCACGCGGGCTGTATACACCTCTCCGGGTCAGAATCACACATGGGGTAATTGTGACTCCTCAAAATGGAGGCGCTGTAAGTGCATATTGAGATAACAAAGCCTCACAAATTTCCAAACCTAAGCTTCCTTCCTAGCCTCCCAGAATATAGAGTATATTCTTGGTGCAGGGCTGGTCTTGGCAGAAAGGACATCTGCTGTGCCACAAAGGCCTTGCGTGCTGCATAAACGCTTCTGGCAACCCCGGAGGAGGAACAACAGGGCTACACGGTGACTCTGCACGGGCTATGGGCAGCTTTGGCCGACTGGCTGGAAAAACACGTGGAGGTTCCCTTGCCCGCCTCCCCACCCCCACTGCAGCCGCGCAGCCCCAGGCTGCAGCGGCCGCTAGATTCGAGCAAGTGCCGAACCCCAACCGGCGACTGGCCTAGGCAACTGTTTGCTCCAAGTAGCACGGGCACACCCGGGACCCGTAGGTCACGCCCAACTCAATTCCTGGCTCGCGCCACGGGCTACGCAGCCAATCCCAGAGCAGCAGAGCCTTCCTGACCAATAGAGAGACACATACTTTGGAGGCTTGGCCACAGCCTACCTCTCATTGGCTTAAAGCGGCACCACCAAGACAAATCCTCAGGGTCCTCGAGCCGGCACGCCAGCGGCTGTCTGCAGGCCCATCCAGGCCCACCTCTACCACTCCCGGCATTCCTGCTACACCCGCACCTCCCCTTGTTCTCCTCCTTCCCCAGCCTTGGCCCATCTGCTCTTGGCCACTGCCCGGCGCAGATCCTGCACGGAAAACTGGAGTGCGGCCTGATTGCTGTCCAGCATCTTTCCCAGGGCGCAGCGGGCAAGAGGAAGCACTCACCAAACCTCCGAGAACAGCGCCCCGTGGAGGCCGCGGGAGGAGCAGAGAGACGCGTGCGGAACTTGGAAGACAGGCCTCCAGGGAGCAGGCCGTTGAGCGGGAGGGCTGGAAGGCAGGACTACCTGCCGTGGTCTTGAACTACGCTGTGACCTTGGGCCCCCTCCCCCTTTCTTGGGGCCTGCTATCCCCAGTGCTGCGGGCGCTACAGGGGATGTTGAGTCCCAAGGGCCTCCCTGGGGGGCCGCGTGTTCAAACCTAGGCCTGGTTGTGGGCACTCACCAGACTTTGCTCCCACAGGGCCGACAGGGAAGCCGGGAGGGTGGAGACGTGAGGGTAGAGGGTAAGGACCCCCTGGGACTAACAGGAGACTGGCCTATAGGTACCCTGTACCCACCTGCAACCCAGGCTCTTGGGTTCACGGGCCACAGAAAGCGCGATCAGCGCAGGTCACGTTCCGCCGCTCTGGAGAGATGCAGACCCTCTCTTACCCGCCCCCGCAGGCAAGGCCGGTGCACCCGCTCGCCGCGGCGCCGCGCAGATCCCCGATCCTAATCGTGAGGACCCAGAGGGGGCGCCGCCGCTCCCTCTGCAGCCCTTCTACCTACCCTCCCAGGCGTCCTCTCGTCCTCGCCGAGGATTCGCGGACACACTCGGGAGCTTGTTGGGCTGCGCCGGGGCGGGGCACGACGAAGAGCCGTGGGGGCGGGGAGTCTCCCGCGCCGCCTTCTCGGCCCACGCGCGTTAGGACTGACTCAGTCCTGGTCTGGGCACCACGTCTTTAGACCCCAGATTCTCAAGTTAACCACCCCCCCTTCCGGGCCCTAAATGGAAGGCAAAGCACCACCTCCGTCTTGGCCCAGGAGCGGGGTTGGGGGGGCGGGCAAGAAGGTTTCTCTGTGCCCTGGGCTGTGGGCACTGAGAAGGTGCCAGTCCAGGAAGTGAGGAAACCCTGGCGGCGACGACGAGGCTTCCTCAGGCCCTTTAGGTGTTTGCTATGTTCCGACTCACTGGGGTTGGCTGCTTGGTTTTAAGTTTTATTTTGATCAGTAGAAATTTGTTTGAAAGGTTTGCTTCTAAGGGTCTTTTACAGTAATTTAAGACTCGCGTAGCCTTCCACAGTATCAACAATAGAATATGGGCGAGTAATCAGCCACGGAAGAAATTCTCCCACTCGTCTCCGCCTAGTCAGCAGTTTCCAGGAAAGAGACTAAAGAAAGAAAATAATCAGGGCAAAAATGATGGCAGATCTATTTTTAGGTAAATTATAGAAGGATGGAGTAGAGAGAGAGCAGCCAGATAAAACAGGAAGGAAGTAACGCAGGGACAGGGGTGGCTTTAAAGAAACCTGTTGTGTCTGTCCCGGGAGCTGCTGGAGGGCAGAACCTATGTCTTCATGCCCACGTCCTGACACACTGAGCCTTAAATACCGAGAGAAGCATGACAGACGGATGCACTGGGTTCCCTACACCCATCTCCCAGGCTCAAGCCAGGGTCCTTGCCTCAGGGATGGTATTTCAGAAGCTACCAAGTACAACATGCCACAGCCATCATAATACATGGCTATACCGAGTCACTTCAGGGTGACACTGAAGATATGCATGGCCAAAAAAGCATTTTTCATCTTTCCACCTAGGAAAATCATAAGGCTTGACTTTGGACTGATTAGAGTGCTAATATTTTTCTCTCTAGGAAAAGCAAAGAAAGGACAGTTGACCTGTCTGTGGCTGTGTCAGACACCTGCAGTGAACGGCCTGGCCTCAGTCCAGTGCTTGGCTGTTGTACCAGCTGGATGCTGGTGTAACCAGAGAGCCCCCTGCCTCACTGCAGCTGTCTCTCCCCACTCCAGGGCTTCTCTCCCACTGCACTGGGACCCCTGAAGCTGCCCACTGCCGTCCTGACATGTGAGCCAGCCTGGAAACTCAAGGGAGTTACCCCTGCTGGGGTGTCCTCTGGCTAGTGGCACACGCCCTTCCAGTCTTCTCCCTGCAGTTCTGCGCTACATTCCACACACTTGCTAAAGGGATAGTGCCCAGGGACCCATGGGAATCACCAACTTCATCAACTCAGAAATAAGTCCTGGGCTGGGTGGGGTGGTGCATGCCTGTAATCCCACTCTGGGAGGCTGAGGCAGGAGGATGGTGATTCATATCTACCCTGGGCAATTTAGTGACTTAGACCCTACCTAGAGATAGATTAGATAGATTAGATAGATAGATAGATAGATAGATAGATAGATAGATAGATAGATAAGATAGACATATATTTTTTGAAGAGCTGGGGTCCAAAAGCCCTGAGTTTACTCCTTGGTACTGCGATAAATCTTTAAAATATTCCCTTGGATTGCCTTTCTCATCCCCTGCCTTTCCCTATTTGACTCTCCTCAGTCCTCCACTCAATCTTTGGGATTTGTTCTGTAATTTCAAGACGATTCCCAACGCTATGTGAGTGACATGTTTTGCTGTGATAAGAGCACGGACTGTAATCCATGTTTCCTAACATATTTTCAGCTCATGTATGTGAATTGTTGTCCTCAACTGCTGACTTCCAAACCATGTAAAAACACAATTTTGACACCCTTCAGTAGGCAGTTGCCGGGCTGCTGGCAGCCTCCGAGCGTACTGGGAAGCAGCACCGCCCTCTAGCGGACAGGGCTCTCCCAGGTCCTCCAGGATCTCCCCCTTTTGGGCCTGTGTACTGGGAGGTTCGCGGCAAAGGCCATTTACTCTGTCCACTGAGGCCTGGCTCTGTACCAGTTGGGCAACTGGACCTTCATACGGATTCTTCGGGACTTAGAGCTCACTCCCCTTGTGGCCCATGTTCTAATGTATTGAGTGTGTTCCCTCTGAGATTTGTTTTCATTATTCTCCTTAGAAGCAGTGTGAAAAAGTAAAAAAGACTTGCAGTATGGCTCGTGACTTGTGAGAACATGTTCATCACTCTTTTAACCATTAAAATCACATTCATTCTCAGAATAAGCCACTCTCATACAAGCCTGTGCTCAGGCACTGTTTTGGGGGCAGCCCAGGTTGAGCCAGGGGTTAACACAGAACAGGCATCTCAGTCAGCCTTTCACATCTGGTCGCATCCTTTCAGAACTTTCTGGATGCTGCTAGTGAGGATTCAGTTCGGTTTGGCTTTTGTTACTTCATTTTCCGAGTCCCCATCTTTTAAGGGTGTCCTAACAGCACTCGGAGATGAGTAGACAACATCTGAGACTAGCAGGAGAAAGGGGGGGGCTGGAGGGCTGGGCGCAGGTGTGAATCGGGGAAGCCACGGACAGCCCCGTGGCCTTTCCGTTCCTTCTCTTCCCTTTAGACTCTGGCTGAGACTTTGGAACCAGAGACTCTCCCAGCGGGATGCTGCGCACACCGAGCAGCCCGCAGGAGTCAGGTCGCTGACTTCACGGCAGGAGCCAGGATTCCCTTTCCTCACCCCGGCACCTCTCTCCGCCCAGAGACGGGCCCTGCCTTCAGCACCTCACGCACTTGACCCCCACACCAGAGGGCGCTGTGGAAATTACCAAGGCAGGTGGTGAGAGGGCAACAGCCCCCAGTCCGACAAGAGAAGTGCATAGACACAGTGAGTCACTAGAGGCGCTAAAAATCTGTAGTCAGAGTTGACACTTGGTGGGGGGGGGCAGAGGGGCTGGATCAGAATAAGACACCCGAAGATCTCCCTGCCGAGAAGCCGCAGTATCTACTCCCGCCTCCATCAGCTCCTGCCTGCCTCTTCACCTCACACCAGCTAGTCAGGTATCCCCATCTCCTAGGCGCAGCCTCTCCACTGGTAGATCTGGCCCGAACCTATCCCCAAGTGGCTCGTCCCGCTCTTCTCAGCCCTCGGGGGCGGGGGGGGGGGGCAGGCTCCTGTGGAATGCGGGTCCTGCAGATTGAGTCCTGCCCTTGGCCAGCCACCTCCAAGCCCTCACGGAGCCGGGGCAGGCAGCGCTGTGTGGTAAATTCTGCAGGGAATAGAAGCAGAACCATCGACTCCCCTGAACTTTACTGTGTTTCTCTTACAGGCCACTGAATTTTCATTTATTTTTTTTTAAAACTTTGATAAGAAATTATATGCTCAATGTATTGAATTTTATAAGCATCAAGTAGCATTTTCTATGCTGGACAAGCAAGGAAATAAATAGGTCCTTGCATTTTTCTATATAGCTCAGAAGCCAATGTGTCGCGGAGGCCCTGATAGCCAATCTTAACCTGGATTCGGAGACTCAGAAGAGCAGGGAGCGCTGCCCTTTCCGAAGTAAACAGCCAGTAAAACAAGCACTAGATTTGAAGAGGAAAGTGCGGGATTAGGCACACAGCTCCCCACCCCTTCTTCTCTGACCCATTTTCGTTAGGCCTTGGAGCATTTTGTGTGGGGGGTTAAAATTTAAAGTCCTTCTGAGTTCACTGGGATCTTTAGAGAGGAAGGAGTGTGAGGAGGTGAAAGAATAACTCTGTCCCCACCTCCACCACTCTCACTGTGAACTACAGCAAGCCATAAAGGTCCTGTGCTTGTTTGTTCAGCCTGCGCTAATGGGGCCCTTGGTGCCTACCAGGCGCCATGGATACTCTGGGAGCATGGTGATATACCCCCTTTCAGTAACACACAGCAGTACTCAACGGCTGATCACTACTGAACCAGGACCGTCCCTGTGCATTACTTGACCTAATCTTGCAATGACCCTGATCGCAAGAAAATTAAGGCCCAGAGAGGTCAAATAAACTTGTCCACAACCACAAAAATTTTGTCCAAACAAAATTGGAAGCCCCAGATGCAGAGATCACCTATCTGTCCGGTACCAAAAACTTTGCTTTAAGCACATTGCAAGTCACCCTAAGGTTTTTCTTAGAAGAGAGAAATATATTCTCTGAATACTTCCAGTTTAGTCTGGAGGCAGAAGGAGAGAACCCAGGGCCTTGTGCACGCTAAGCACTTATTCTACCTCTGAACTACACCTCCAACCCTAAATCCCAGCTTAAAAAGCATGTAGAAGGGCCAGGGATTTAGCTCAGTGGTTCTGGTGTCTGCCTGGAAAGCACAAGGTACCAAGTTCCATCCCTAGTACCACATACGACAGTGCCGAGCATGGTGGCTCACACCTGTAATCCCAGCACTTGGGAGACAGACAGAAGGATTGCTGTGAGTTGCCCAGGATGGCCTCTAAGTTGTGATCCTGCCCTGGCCTCCCAAGTAGCTGGGGATGTAGACCTTTGCTACCACCCTGGCTGACATAGGGATTTTCTTCTAGCCAGTTGGCTATTGCTTCTGTGGACAATCCAGCAGGAACTGGAATTGCTTTTGTTACATGGAAATTTCTTGCAGTGATTACAGTACAATTACTAATTTCCAACACTCAACTACAGGAAGTAATTATGGCTCTTAATTGACCAATAAAGCTTGAATGACAAAAATATGGGACAAATTGGGGACAATGGCAGAACACAACTATGACCTCAACTACTTGAGAGGCCAAGAGGACCACACATTCAAGGCCATCCTCGGCCACTCAGCCAAGACCTTGCTCAAAATAAAAAGGAAAAACAGCTGGGGATGCAGCTTAGTAGTAGAACACTTTTAGCATTGGTGTAAGTCCCTAGGTTCAACCCTCAGTACCATAAAACCACAAAAACAGAAGATAGGAATCAATAAACATTTTAGTTACGTTTCCAAGTTTTTCACTGTGAATGTATATTCTGTTTGTAGCTGTTTATTGTTACCAGGGACAGAGCCTGATTTTTTTTTTTTAAACAGGTAACCAGATCGCATACCTGCTGCCTCTGTGTTGGGGCTGCCAGGAGCTCTTTCTAAAACCCTGTCTGCTCTCTCCAGCCCCCTCGCTCCCAGCTGCCCCAGGGCCGGCCGCTCCTTCCACGCCTGCCTCGAGGTCGCCTTCCTCTCACCTTAGCCAGCAGGTGCAGCCGGGCTCCGAGGCTCTCTGACCACGCAGCCTCCTCTCCAGGTGCCTGACGGGGCGCCTTGGGATCCTGTTAATTCTCTGTTAACAAGGTACAAGCAACACCTGGAAATTGCTTCTAGGATTTATGTATTCTTCCAACACTTGCCTTTAACTGGAAAGGAAAAATTTCACGTACAGGTGATAAGTGAAGGCACCTAATGAGAAAATACCATACTCAGGGTTCTGAGCATGCATGTGTTTGATATTCAGCAGACAAAGTTCAGCTTTTTTATTGTTTGTTTTAAGCTTAAATTGTCTGTGAGTTTGAAGCTCTGATAAACAGGTTCAAAGGTAGATGCCGCTGCTTAGAAATACACTGAAAAAAATAATGTCAAAGGGGAGCCCCCCCCTTATTCCACCCTCCCCGTACACACAGCCGTACACTAGCACAGGGCCTGGCTTGAGCAGAATGAGAGCCTGAGCGGGACTCAGATTTGGACCCGACCACGATACCAAACAGGCCAAGCGGCTTTGCACAGGGTCACTGGCAGGGAGGTAGGGTTAACACTCAAATCCTTGAGCGTCACAATGGAGGAAAGAAGAGCAAATGTGAAATACAGATCCCATGGGGTGTTTTTTTTCTTTCTTTTTTAGTTTTTTGAGAAAGGGTCTCACTTTGTAGTTCAGGCTGGCCCTGAGCTTACTATATAGCCCAGGCAAGCTTTAAACTCAGCAATCCTCCTGCCTCTGCCTCCTGAGTGCTGGGATTATAGGTATGAGCCACCCTGCCCAGCACTATGGTGTATGGTAGTGATTGCTGGTGGGCATGAGTCACCCCACCTGGTGTTGTATGCGGTTACCAAGGATTGAACCAGGGACCTTGGGCTTACCAGGCAGATGCTGGAATCACTGAGCTAAATCCCCAGCCTTTGGGGTGTCTCTTATATCATCGTACCCAGTGATCTAAGCCAGCAGAAAACTACAACAGCCCAAATGAGACAGGATTATTAATGACCAGACCAGTCCCTTCAGGAACAAAAGTGAGTCACCCCACAGGTAAAGAGCTTGCTGAGGACACAGTGAACACAGAACGGGGAGAAGGGAGAAGGTACAGCAGAGAAATCCCGGCAGCGATCACATGACCCACCGCAGCAGAAAGACTTGTAGAGGTCCTGGGTGTTTCTTCCTGACTTTGCTGTGAATGTCTCAATGCGTGTATAGCAAGTATCTTCATTTTATTCCGTGTCTGACCCTTTTGTCATGGAGCATGAGATGTATTCGCGTGGTCGGGCATGGTGATGTACGTGATTTCAGCTTCTGGGGAGGCTGGGCTGGAATCACAGGGGTAAGCAGATTGGCTTCCATGACATCGGGTGGCCTCGTCCAGCCAGATGAAGGCCTTAGCGCTTCAGAAAGGCAGAGCGTTCTGCCAGGGGGCTGTCTTCCAACTCGGGCACAGTTCTTGCCCAGGTCTGTGGCACGTCAGCCTCTGCCGCAGTTGGACTTCGGACCTTCCACAGCTGCCGGAGCCAACACCTTACAATCTTTGTTGGGCCAAGGCGTAGCTCTGTAGTGCAG
>PVIC010002779.1:0-23935 GCA_004025085.1 Thryonomys swinderianus
AAGGACCTGAGTTCGATCCCCGGTTACCACATATAATGCTGGGCGTGGTGGCTCACGCCTGTAATCCCAGCACTCAGGAGGCAGAGACAGGAGGATTGCTGAGTTCGCGGTGGCTTGTCTGGGCACCATAGTGAGCTCAGGCCCAGCCTGAACTACAAAGCAAGACCCTGTCTCCAAAAAGCAAAAAAAAAAAAAAAAAGTATAAAATCCTATAAAACAAATGAAATGCAAAATAAGTTTGATATAATATGATAAATGATGTTTTACTGAAAGCAAATTGCTGCTTACAATGCGCATACAGAACTGCCTGCCACTCCAGTTTGCTTATCATTATCATTAGGTCTTGTCTTGTGTTATGTTTCCTTCTAAGATACTGACAATGCAAAATCGGACAGTATACAGTGATTGCATCATGGTATCATTTTTGGGCTTTACTTGGTGGGACTGAATCATTTACATATTAAGTGAGCCTCCTTCCTTTGTTATTGCTTAAAATTAAAGTTGTGCACTTGCTGTTAGCTTAGATTAGAAACACATATATGAAACTCATATTGCTCTGCTTAGTTAATAAGTGGTCACTGCAGTGATCCAGTATATATTTACATTAATTTCTTTAATTAAAACTTTAATTAAAATTTAATTTCTTTAATTAAAAACTTCATTGTAAGCACTTTTGAATAACTCATTGACCCTTGAGAATACATCCTGGATCCCAGTTTGAAAAATTCCCCTTTAGTGTATTTTAAAGCCATTATGTATTTATAACCATTATAAAAATAATTCTTATGTATTTATTAGAATAGGTATTCTAAATACCTTTACCAAAAAAGATTATATTTCCTTGAATCAACAAATTATATTTCTTCAAAGTATTGTATAATTTAGACTTTCATAAATTTAGAGGTATTAGTCTCCTTAAAAGTCTAAATGATACATGTTTTACAGTATTATTGCTTTTTTTCTATAGCTGGAGAAGGTAAATTTTAGTTTAACTGGAAAGGAATACCTTCTACCAAAAGTACTAGTTACAAACAATAAAGTCTCCAAAAACAGTGAAGAGTCACAATGACATTTTCTCTCATTATGTTGCTATAAACATTCAAGTGGGCTCTTTCTCAGAATAACTGATTGTTTTCATAGTTTTTTTCCTTCCCAATTTCCTTTTCACTTCTCTTTTTCTTTTCTTGAGTCTTTTTGTTTTCTTTTTAAAGGCAACAATATATATTTATTTAATTTCTTAAAACATTTACTGGTGTATTGTAGATATATATAATACACTCATAATAGGGAATTTGCACCTGTATAGTATATATCTTATCTCTTAATATTTCATGACAGAATGAGAAAATAACAATAATTAATATATTGTGTACTCTTATCTTTAAAATAATTACTCAGAATACAAGACATAAACCAAAAAGATTCTTCCATAAAAGAAACTAATAAAACATTTTCAATGAACTAAAGTAAACTTACAGTATAAATAAAACAAATATTTTTGAAACAACAGAACATAAAATTTGGGGAAGTATTTCTTATTGATCTCTCTTCTATTTTGCTCCTTATTTGTGTGTGTGTGTGTGTATAGTATACAGTGTTTCTCATATAAGAAAAACCATGTGATATTTGAGCCTGTGTGTCTGACATTTTTCACTTAATATCATGTTTTCAAGTTGCATCCATAAACTCACAAATGCTTCAAGTTTATCTTTTTTTTTTTTTTTTTTTGAGACAGGGTCTCACTTTGTAGTTCAGGCTGGCTCTGAGCTCACTATGTAGCCCAGGCAAGCCTCGAACTCAGCAGTCCTCCTGTCTCTGCCTCCCGAGTGCTGGGATTACAGGCATGAGCCACCACGCCCGGCTATCATGTTTATCTTTCATGGCAGTGTTAGTTATACACTCCATTGTGTATCGACACCACATTTTTCTTATCCATTCATCTGGCGATGGACATATACACTATGTCCAAGGTTTAGCTATTGTAAATTGTGCTGTTACAAACATATGCACATATACCTGTAATACAACTTTTGAGAAGACACTTAAAATGAAGGTAGTTGGGTCAAATGGAGGTTCTAGTTTTAGTTTTCTGAGGAATCTCCACATAGGTTTGCATAGTGGTTGTGCTAGTTTACATTCCCCCCACCAATGTAGAAAAGTTCCCTTTTCCCCATGTATTCACCAGCATTTGTTACTAGTAGGTTTTTTTTTCTTTAATGATTATTACTTTTTTCTCTAATGATTTTTTCTTTAATGATTATTTATGATAATCATTCTTTCTGGGGTAAAATGGCATCTCAGTATAGTTTTAATTTGCATTACAAAATCTAATAGTCTTATTCCTCTTCACTTGAATTCTTTTCCCAAAATAACAAGAAAATACTCCATGGACTAACAGCACTGGTAAATAAGGATCCTTTTAGTGAGGAATAGAATTGTATGGAAAGCTCATAACTGTGATGCAGGCATAGTCACTGCTACTGGATCACCACTGTTTTCTGGTCTCTTCAGTGGAGAGAGCTTGGAAATACTGTGCTTTCTGTAAACTGCGGTAGACCATTCACCATGCACAGTCTTTCTGGTCCTCGGACTGTCAGGAGTGGTGTGGACAGTACCATCTTGTCTCAGAAAATAAAAAGCTTCCATTTTTTTTTTAAATTTTTATCTTTATTGGTACTTTGTATATATACATATCATGATCACACCTGATATTGGTATGATATATGACACAATTTAATTCTCATTTTTTCCCGGTTCCATTAAGTCTTAACACTACTCTGACTTTCCCTCATTCTTAATCTGTCTCCTTAAGGCAGTGGTGACCTGTCTTCTCACATCTCAGTCAGATGTGATGCCTTAATTTAGTCTTCAACCCAACTTTCTTCATTTGACAGCTGGCTCTGAGCTTGGGGACAGTGGAAAGTAGGAACACAGCAAGGCAACACAGCATCTCACCCCTCACTCTAAACCAGCCATCTCAGCAGCCCCTCCAAAGCAGAGTGGCCCCTGGTGAGCTGAGCTGGAGAGAATTTCAAGCTTGATTTCCCAGATACAGAAGCGCAACTTAGAGGTACCTATTAGCTAGGTGCCCATTTATTTTGCCTTGTTTTACAATAAGCATGTGGGTCTGCCCATCTGAGGCCTGAGCTGGGGAATGTATGAGTATCTACTTGCAACCCTTCTGCATTCCCAGTGAAGTCCCTGGCACTAGGTAATGCTGTTGCTGCTGCTGCTGCTGCTGCTGCTGCTGCTTCTGGGTACTGCCACAAGATGTCTAAAGCAGCCTCCAGATTCTGGGACCGCTGAGCCAGTCTGCCATTCATGTAGACCTGCACTCATTCACCCACCTGGCTCTGCCATTTACTAACTGAGTGGCTTTGGGAAGTTCCAGTTTCTTCATTTGTAAAATAGCGCTAAACAGTATGTATAATCACAGAGTCTTGGGGGAAATTTAAGAATTTTCCTGTGTAAATTGCTTCTAATAGTGCTTGGTACTTTGTAGTCAGCAAACACTTGTTTAATATCTAGTGTGTTCCAAGCAGTCCAAGAGAATAGAGATGAAAATGATGTAGCCCTGCCTTCCAGGAACTTTATGACTTGAGATAAAATGCAGTATTATAATAAGGATTTTAGGCAGTCAGGAAATTTTCATTGCACAGCTGAAGCTTGAACTGGATCATGAAGGACAAATAGAGTTTTGCCATCTGGAGCAGAATTAGATGAGACACATTCCAATCCAAAGAAACATAATATGAACACAACAGACTTGAGAGATTCTGGTAGTCCTGGGCTGTGAGATAACATTTAACCTCTTTTCTCATCTGTACCTTTCTAAGCAGGAGACTGAGGTGGGCTCAGGAAACATTTTGGAACTATTACTTAACCGCTTCATCAAAGAGTTTAAATTTTAAAAATGCTCTGGGAACCAAGTGGTACTGCTCTGCCATGGTGCATTTACTGTTGCACAGTGTCTGCCCTGAGATGACTACCATGTGACAGGGACAGTAAATTATTACAGAAAACTTCTGTGGTTGAAGCAAAAAGTCTTCACCTTTTAATAGAGTTTTTATTAGATTTTTATAATTAAACGAGTTTCACTTTGGTTTCTTGTTTAGATGAGGACCTCCTGTCTTAAGATCTTGCCTGCTTTTATGATAGCAAGGAATTATGAAATGTATGTATTCTTTTCTCTGAACTCAGGAAGATTCTTTCCTACTTGTGGAACTCCCATTTGTGTACCAGATTAAATCTGTATGTTATCTCCTGCAAAACCTCTTCCTGCAGCTCTGCTTTCACTTCCTCTGCCTGCCCTTTTAGTCATGTACTGAAGGCTCTGGCAACTGGTCGAGGTGTCAGATCAGCGTTTTTCACTGTGGAAGACGGAAAGGTTGAGAACAATGTCGTGGACATATTTGTCACATTTTCCTTTGTTTTTTTCATATAAGTGACCCACACGTTCCATTACAAAAGCCCAATGCAAACGCTGGCTTGTAAATTTTACACTTGTATCCTGGAGACAGACTACTGTGTGCATGACATATGGAAGATCATTTCTCAGTGAGCGTCCTTAAAAGAGGATTCCTGACTCTGCCTGCAAGCATTGAACAGACTTTGTAGAGAGATACAGTGGCCTTCTGGACCTACAGGATTAGAGAAGCTCTGTCCTCCTTCCTGCTGAACCAATTCTCCTTGAGTGTTTTTTGGGATTGCTGTCTGCATGGGGTTTAACAGACCACCTCCACACACCCTCTGCAGGAGAAGGCAGTGTAGTTTGAGGAACTCCAGCTTTTTCAGCTGACCAGTTTCAAGACTGAAATCAGGTGTGGATTTGTTTTGTATCAGATCTGCTTGAGACTGTTAGGGTAGGAAAAAAACTAATTATTGTTATTACCCAACAGCAGGCAGTAAAAAAAACCAGCAACAGATTCTTAAAAGGCTGTCACAATTTGAAGGGAAAAAGGTTACTCTTGAATAGCTTCATTTAGAGCCCAAGGAAGCTGGTCCTGGAAACTATCAAATATGAAATGGGACTTTAGATCATGGAATCCTGGCCAGCTTCTAGGGCAGCTTGGGCCATTAAACTCTCCCACAGATCATTTTATCTGGAGGATTTGCTTGGGGATTGTAAGGAAAAGATGAGCTTTCTTAGGAAGCATTCCATTTGGGTGCTGTGTATAAACCTGCTCTGGAAAATAAGGAGGGGGACCAGCATTGGCTGTTAGTCCTCCTGTTTAAGTGCCCCAGGAGACACATTTCTTATTTCTCAAGCACAACTCTAGTGACTCGAGCTTCCCATTGGGGGAGTGTCAGAATTGAGCAGGGAAAGCAGCAAGTTATTGATTGCCACTGGAGTCATTTCACATAGGCTATAAAGCCTAGAGCTTGCTCTTTGGACAGACCTGCATCTTGTGCAGCTTCTCTTTTTAAAAGCCTGTTAGAATAGTTTGACAGTGTCTTTACATGTCTCCACACCTAATTAGTGTTGAAACTGTTGAAGCCCTCAGAGTTCAGGTTTGTGACTTAGACAGCAGCTCCATCTGGTGCTTGCTGAAGGTGTTTGCTTAGTTCACCTCCTGAAGTGGCAGCATGAATACAGATGTGCACAGAACTAGTGAAGGTGTCAGACCTAAGACAAGTTTCTGTTGCATACATCACTGACATGGGCTATGTCCCTGCGGAATCTTGTTCAGCAGTGCTGTTAATAATATGATAGCTGGGCTGGAGATTTAGCTCAGTGGTTCCAGAGTCTGCCTTGCTAGCTCAAGGTCCTGAGTTCAATCCCAGGTGACCACATACAACAATACTGGATGTGGTGATTCACACCCACCAGCAATCAGTACCACATACCACACTGCCAGGCATGGTGGCTCACGCCTGTAATCCCACCACTCAGGAAGCAGAGGCAGGAGGATTGCTGAGTTCGAGGCTTACCTGGGCTACATAGTGAGCTCAGGGCCAGCCTGAACTACAAGGCAAGGCCCTTTCTCTAAATAGATAGATGATAGATAGATGATAGATAGATAGATAGATAGATAGATAGATAGATAGATAGATAGATAGATAGATAGATAGATAAAGTGAGAGCTGCTGATCACCTCAATAGGCATCTTTGGATTAAATTACTTTATCCTCAAAGTGGGGAATTATTTTTCATATTTATCAGCCTTTGATAAAGAAAATACACACTTAGAAAATTTAATCCCTTATCAGGAGTGCGTTTAACTTGATTAACAAGCTTTTGGGCTAGGATGTCTTATTCTTTTCTGTTCATGTAGTGTTAAGTACATGGGTGTGTGTGTGTGTGTGTGTGTGTGTGTGTGTATTTAACTTCTTGACGACAGGAACTGCTCTGTGTTAGTCACCTTTCCATTTCTGTGACAAAATGTCTGAGATAAACACCTTGAAGGGAAGAAAGTTATATTTGGGTTCAGTTTCAAAGTTTTTGTTCCTGGTCTCTTGCCCTGTCGCCTTCATGACTGCAAGGAGGCAGCACATCATCGAGTGCATGGGACCAAGCAGGCTGTTCACCTCACAGCATTTAGGAGGGAGGATCAGCGCCCCTACATCTCTGCCATAGCATACCCCAGTGATCTGACTTTCTTCCAGTAGGTCTTATGTCCTGAAGGGCCCACCACCCCCAGCGGCATCACAGACTAGTTGGTCACACCTTTAGCATATGGATCTTTGGAGGATATCTAAGATTCAAACTATGACATGCCCCAGTTTGTTGTTCTTTTGTTCATCTTCCCATCTAAACTTTTCTGTTACCTCACTGCACTGGTTTCCATCCTGCCCCTGCACCAGAATATGTAACATGTGCTAAGGTCCTGTGGGGCCTCACATGGCTATGTTCAAAGGGACATAGATGTAACTCTTCTTTCTCCCTTAGCTTTAGTGATATTTGAAATTACCTCCTCTCTTAGATGATATTTCTTCCCCTTGCTTCTGTCTCATTGTACCATAGCTGTTTTCTGTTCTTGCAGGGTGTTATCTTCTCCCAGATTCACCCATCAATGCCCACCCCATTTCATGCTCTGTTTTCTTTTTGGCCTAAATGGTTCTCTGGCAGTAATTCCTAAGCAGGTGAGAACCACTGAAATTTTCTTATGGGTCCCAAATTCTTGAGCTGCATACTCTGTTTTATGCCAGCTTACAAAATATGAACTTAGGATCTTTCCCTCCTCTAGTGTTGTCTGTCTCAGGAAATAGCTCCATACATCATCGGAACACATCAACCCAAAGCCTCAACACCTGTATTCTCTCCAAATCCAGTCATTCTTAAATCTACCTTTCTCTCTGAGATTGGTGGCACAAACCTAGGCTGAGGCAGGAAGATGGTTAGAGGTTCAAGGTCAGCCTGGGTGACATAGTAAATTCATGACCAGTCTGAATTACAGAGACCACATCTTAAAAAGTAAAATTAAATAACTAACAAAATAAATGAATAAAAATTTAAAACTTAAATCTACCTTTCCCACCTTCCTTGAAGAGACATTTTACTCCAGATCCTCATCAAACTTTAAGTTACTCTGTTAGACTTGTAGACAGTCTCTTTGCTTGCTGTCATTTTCTGTGTAGCTTCCAAAGTTCTCTTTTGCAAGTCAGATTTCAAGTTTTGTTTACATATTTGGTAGTAAAGTTCACCTTCTTTAGAGTCCACTTGTATAAATTATGACAAATGCATGTTGTGTAACCACCACCACACAACATTTGCATTGCCTCTAATTTCTGTCTGTAAGCCTTTGTGTACCATAAAATGTTTCAGTGTAAGAAGATGTTTTCATTTATCTTGGGCAAATACCTAGGATTGAGATTGCTAGGATGCAAGTCTGCATTTAACTTGAAACTACCAAACTATTTTCCAAACCACCTTAACCATTCGAATTCCCACCAACAATGCACACTGTGAAAACTGCTCCATATCCCCACTAGCACTAGTCAGGTGTTTGTTTTGTTTTTGTTTTAATTATTCCAATAAAGTGTCATGGTAACTCTATATAGCTTCAACTTGCATTTCTATATAGCTAATGATACTTAGAATATCTCACATTTTATATGCAATTCATGTATCTTTGGTCAAGTATCTGCTCAAATATTTTACTTATTTTTTGTGGGATTACTTCCTTTCGTTAAGTTTGAAAAATTCTTTATATATTCTAGATACAAAGTCCTTAAATGAATTTGCTAAAAAGCACATTCTCTTGTTGGTATCTTTGTACCTGTCTTGTTGGTGTCTTTATCAGAACAAACATTTTCATTTTGATGAAGTTCACACTAAGAGTTTATCTTCTTATGCTTGATTTTATATCTGCAGCTCTGCCCAAGCCGAGAACACAAAGATCCTATATTTTTGTTCTAAATTACATAATCATATTTTATACTTAAGTCTATGGTTTGAGTTAATTCATGAATGATATGAGGTACAGAACAAGATAGAGGTTCATTTGTTGTAACCCCATTTGTTGAAAAGATTGTCTTTTTCATTTTTGTCAAGAATCAGTTGACTGTATTTGTGTGTATGTTTCCAGACTCTATCCTGTTTTCCTCCATCTGGAGTCAGCAGTATTTTCTGTAAAGGACCAGATAGTAAATATTTTAGATTTCATAGAGCAAAAGGCAAAGTGAAAGTTATTATTTAGGTACTTGTAAAACAAGAGAAAACAAATTTCCACAAAATTTTGATGAAATCAAAACATAAAGTACAAGTTTTTGTAACACAGGAAGGAGAGTCGAATTCCCTTTCTGGAAGATGGATAACATTTTACTTAATTAGGTTCAAAATTAGTATTTTCTTCCATGAAAATGGATTATAGCACTCCCAAACAAAAAGTATTTTTCCACCTCCTAGGAATATGTAGAAGTTCATTTATTTTATTCTATAACTTTTGCACTATTTCTTAAAATTTTGTCTGGGGTGTAAAGTGAGACACAGGGAGCTGAGGCAGGAGTATTTCCTTTAAGTCAAGGCCAGCCTGGGCTATATAGTGAATTCAAGGCCAGGCTGAGCTACATAGGGAGACTCTGTCTCAAAACACAAGGGAAAACAAAAAGGATAACATATGTTCATCTACTACTACATATCTGTAATGAAATCATAATATATTTTAGCTTTGAAAAATGTCTTTTCATACAGGTGATGTGCATACCTGTGGAAAGTGTGCTTTATAAAGTGCATAAAAATACTGTAAAACACTGCAAAATAATTAATTTTCACTTTCATTGTAGGACAGAAGCAGCTATAGGTAAAGGAGAATGAATATTACAATTTCATACTATTTTCACTTGTCACAAGATATTCTACTTTTGATTTGTTTCAACCATTTAAAATTATCAAAAACGCCCTCAGGTTTGCATACAAAAACCAGGACCAGCTGGATTTAGCCTCTGAGTTGTAATTTGCTTATCCTACCCTTATCCCACTCCCAGCCCAATCTGTGTTTCTCTCCTTTCACCAAAATCATACTCTCAGGATTACTGTAGCTTTATACTAAGTCTTGAAATCAGATAGCTTGAGTTTTCCAAGTTGTTCTTTTTAAAAATTCTTTCTTTTCCTTCCCATATAAATTTTAGGATCAAGTTATTGACTTCTACAGAAAGTCCTGCACGGACTTAGATTGAAATTATGTTGAATCTAGAGAGCATTTGTGGAGGTGGGATTGCTGTCTTAACATCAAAAGAACTTGCTGTATCTCTTCATTTGTTTAGGTTTTCTTTGATTCTTTTACTAGTATTTTGTAGTTTTGCCCATATTGATCTGGAATTTTGCACATATTTTGTTAGGATTTATACCTATTTTGTTTTCTGGCTAGAGAGACCTTGTTTTGTTTTTGTTTTTGAGACAGGGTCTCACTTTCTAGTTCAGGCTGGTCCTGAGCTCACTGTGTAGCCCAAGTGAGACTTGAACTCAGTGATCCTCCTGCCTCTCTGCCTCCCCAGTGCTGGGATTACAGGTGTCAACCACCACACCCAGCTAGAGAGACCTTTTTAAAAATGCAGGTTGTATCCCCTATTGAAAGCCATTAAGTGGCTTCCCACTGCTCTGAAGTCTGTGATCTGTGAATGCCTAAAGGCTCTATAGAATCTAGACATTTCTCTCTTTCAGCTGAATTTGACACCACTCTTCCTCTCACTCACAGTGTTCAAGTCTCAGAGTAGGAAGAAATGTTTGATCTACGAAAGGGTGTTAGACTATCTTAAAGAATACATAAATGTTTTCAAACAAACAATTGAGTATATTTGAACCTTAATGGGACACTAAATCTGTAAGTCTTCACTAAGGCAAAATGTTTTATAACTATTGGTTATGAGGGACTTCATTTTATGTATATTAGCTAAAGAAAATATTTTCATTCCTTAGAAACATACTGGAACTTGGCAAAAAAGGCTGTGTTTCTGACCAAACTAAGGATTCTGTCACTGTCATTATACATGGATGAAGTTAAACTTTCCAGCTATTAAAGTAGTTTTTACAAGCCTACTGCCAATTTATTACAATATTCAAAGCAGAAACATAGGACTGTACTGGTGTTCTGTGGCAAAGTCTGCAGCTACAAGCTTAGGATGAGAGAGAACCACAAGAGTCATTGTTTTAAGCAAATCTTAATGCCAGTACATTTGATTAACCAGCGTTTCTTCATTATGCTACACATACAGAGATGAATAAGACACAGCCCAGGTCTTCAAGGAACCCCAAAACCAGTGGTGAAACAGATAATAAAATGGAAGTGCTTGTTCCTGGAGCCATGGCTAAAGAGCTTCAGTAATCCAAGGAGAAATAAGAAGCCCTCAACACAGTAAGACTGGCTGTTTTTCAAGACCTGACGCTGGAAGGGAGGCCAGGACCATCTTTAATTCCATCTTTTAACACAGACATTCATCTCCCTGCTTTTAGAATCACCTGGGAAACTTGTTAAGAATTTAGATTTTTAGATTCCCACTCCCTGAGGTTGACTAGGTAGGGATATGATGGTTCCCCAGGAGGTTCTTAGCAGTCCTCTTTGGATACACTGACATTTAGGTGAAATCAAGCCACAGAATGTTAATTCAGTATAAGACAACCATATTAGTATTTTTAGAAAGTTAAATCTGATAGTGTCATAAACCATGGAGTCACCTGAGATTAAAATGCAAATTCTGATTCAGTAGGTCCAGGTTTGAATCTAAGGTAATGGCTTTTTTGACAGGTCCCCAGGTAAAATTGCTGCTGCTTACCTGAGAGCCACCCTTAAGTAGCAAAGGGAATAGAGGATGGATTAGAGTGGGTGGACTACAATTTGGAGATAAACTAGGAGCCTACCACAGCAATCCAGGCAAGAGATTAGTATCTGAACTACTACCAGTTTCTTTTTCTTTCTTTTTTTTTTTTTTTTTTTTTTTGAGACAGGGTCTCGCTTTGTAGTTCAGGATGGCTCTGAGCTCACTATGTAGCCTAGGCAAGCCTCAAACTCAGCAATCCTCCTGTCTCTGCCTCCCGAGTGCTGGGATGACAGGCGTGAGCCACCACGCCCGACACTGTGGTATGTGGTGCTGATTGCTCGTGGGTGTGAGTCTCCATGCCCAGCATTGTATGTGGTTACCAGGGTTCGAACCCAGGACCTTGGGCTGGGAGGCAGGCACCGGAACCACTGAGCTAACCCTCCAGCCCCTACCAGTTTCTGATATAAAATTGGCACTAAGATTTGGAGTTAGAAATAGATGAAGCTTAGCTATCTAGATAGGTGGTGATGATATTAACTGAAATACAAGATAAAGAAAGAATAAGGTTGGTGGCTTGGGATGTTGAATAGGGCTGCTTAGAGGTGAGTCTGTTGGAGTTTAGAAGTGGATAGCTAGAGGAGGATTTATTTGAATTTATTGAACATAAGAGTCTATGAGTTGTCTAAAATTGTAATGGTGGTCGGAAGTAGAACCATAGAGAACTAAGAAATGTTAGAGTTTGATTAAAAACAGAAAGAGCAATAAGAAAGACATTTCCAGGCTGTTGGGTTTAGGGGGTGATGATTCTCAGTGGTAGAACATTTGCCTAGCATGAGAGATACTTAGGGTTTGATCTCTAGAACATAAGGACAGGACAAGGCACTTCTAGGAGATGAAGGTCATGGCAAAGATTATGATGTTTCAAAGTCTTCCAGTCATGATGTCATTCCTATAAGCCCAGCTACTCCAGAGGCTGAGGCAGGAAGATTGTAAGATCCAGGCAAGCTTGGACAATTTAGCAAGGCTTTGTCTCAGAATGAAAAATAGGGCCGGAAATTTAGCCCAGTGGTTCTGGCGCCTGCCTAGCAAGCTCAAGGTCCCTGGTTCCATCCCTGGTAACCACATACAACAATACCATAGGGTGTGGTGACTCATGCCCACTGGCAATCAGTACCACTATCACAATGCTGGGAGTGGTGGCTCACACCTGGAGTCCCAGCACTGGGGAAGCAGAGGCAGGAGGATTGCTGAGTTTGCGGCTTACCTAGGCAACATAGTGAGCTCAGGGCTAGCCTGAACTACAGAGTGAGACCCTGTCTCTCCCCCAAAAAAAGAATGAAAAATAAAAGGAACTGTGGTTAGAACTCTTGCTAAAGTATTTTTAGGTTCAACCCCCAGTATCAGAGAAAAAAGAAAAACAGAATTATAGTTAAAAGGCTGACTTTTCAAGATACTGGTGGCTTAAGGGAAATTCTGAAGACTTCAAATTAGTTTGTCTGTCAATCTTTTCAGTAAGATTAAAAACCAGATCTTTCAAGTCACTCATGATGGTAAGCCTCACAGTGCCCTCTCCATTCAGATATTTTTTCCTCTTTTCTCCCACAGGTTGATGATTCATCGAAGAGCTGCTATAACAACATAGAGAAAGCGAAAACTTAACAGATGAAAGTTTTGCCATGCACTGAAAGAAAAGCATTGTCTGTGAAGTTCTATTTTTAAAAATGTCTGCTTGTAACACCTTTACTGAACACGTTTGGAAACCTGGTGAATGCAAGAATTGCTTTAAGCCTAAAAGCTTACACCAGCTCCCCCCAGACTCTGAGAAGGCACCCATCACCCATGGCAATGTGAAAACAAATGCCAATCACAGTAACAATCACCGCATCAGGAACACCGGGAATTTCAGGCCTCCTGTGGCTAAAAAACCTACTATAGCTGTGAAGCCCACTATGATGGTGGCAGATGGGCAAAGTGTATGTGCTGAGCTTAGCATTCAGGAACACTGTGAGAACAAACCTGTCATCATGGGATGGAACCGAAATAGGACTGCCTTGAGTCAGAAACCACTTAACAATAATAATGAAAATGACATTGAAGGATTTAGCCATGTTTCTAAGCCTTATGACAATAGTGATAGTGCAAAGAAGGTATCAAATAACAATAATGGACTGACTGAAGTGTTAAAAGAGATAGCCGGCCTGGATACCTCCCCTCAGATCAGAGGAAATGAAACAAACTCCAGAGAAACCTTCTTAGGAAGAATAAATGATTGCTACAAACGCTCACTGGAAAGAAAGCTCCCCCCAAGCTGTATGATGGGAGGGGTAAAGGATTCTCAGGGCAAGCACGTTATTCTGAGTGGGAGCACAGAAGTCATCAGCAATGAGGGAGGCCGCTTCTGCTACCCAGAGTTCTCTAGCGGTGAGGAGAGTGATGAAGATGTTCTTTTCAGCAACATGGAGGGGGAGCACGAGAGCTGGGATGAGAGTGATGAGGAGCTGCTGGCCATGGAGATCCGCATGAGAGGGCAGCCTCGCTTTGCTAACTTCAGGGCAAACACTTTATCTCCAGTGCGATTCTTTGTGGACAAAAAATGGAACACCATCCCCCTACGAAATAAGTCTCTGCAGAGGATTTGTGCTGTAGACTATGATGACAGCTACGATGAGATTCTAAATGGATACGATGAAAATTCTGCAGTCTCCTGTGGACAAGGAAGCATTCAGAGTATGGTGTCCTCTGACTCCACATCACCCGATTCCTCTTTAACAGAAGAATCACGTTCCGAGACAGCCAGTAGTTTATCCCAAAAGATCTGTAATAGGGGCATGTCTTCTGGTAACCCCGGACAGTCTAAGGAAATGAAGGAAACTTATGAAAGTGTCTCTGGTAATAATCAGGAGAAGGAGTCGTCACAAGCCTCTAAAAGCTCTGTAAAAGTTACGGAGACACACAAAGCCGTCCTTGCTCTTCGATTAGAAGAGAAGGATGGCAAGATTGCTGTACAAACTGAGAAGCAAGAAAGCAAAGCCTCTACAGATATTGCTGGGCAAGCAGTAACCATAAACCTCGTCCCTGTAGAGGAGCAAGCGAAACCCTACCGAGTTGTGAATCTGGAACAGCCACTGTGTAAGCCATATACTGTTGTGGATGTGTCAGCAGCCATGGCCAGCGAGCACCTTGATGGTGCCGTCAGTAGCCCTAAGACCAAAAGCTCATCCTCCACTCCAAACTCACCAGTAACATCACCTGCATTGACTCCAGGACAAGGAAATGCCCATTTCCAAAAATCCAGTGCAATCCGGTATCAGGAAGTGTGGACTTCCAGCACCAGTCCACGACAAAAGATTCCTAAAGTGGAACTGATGACTGGTGGAAGTGGACCAAATGTCCCTCCAAGGAAAACCTGTCACAAATCAGCACCTACATCACCCACAGCTACAAACATTTCCTCCAAAACCATCCCTGTTAAGTCACCTAATTTGTCTGAAATAAAATTCAACAGTTACAACAATGCTGGTATGCCACCTTTTCCAATTATCATTCATGACGAGCCAACCTATGCTCGGAGTTCCAAAAATGCTATTAAAGTTCCCATTGTTATTAATCCCAATGCGTATGACAATCTAGCCATCTACAAAAGTTTTCTGGGAACAAGTGGAGAACTCTCAGTAAAGGAAAAAACCACAAGTGTAATAAGCCATACTTATGAAGAAATAGAGACTGAAAGCCAAGTGTCTGATAACACCACTAGCAAACCCACTGAAAGTCCCCAGGCAAAAGGGTTTTCAAACAGCACTGAGCGTAAAAGGGGCTCAGTGGCTCAGAAGGTTCAGGAGTTTAACAGCTGTCTCAATAGAAGTCAGGCTTCTCCACAGAGAAGCTATAGTTCCAGCCATAGCTCCCCAGCCAAAATCCAGAGAACCACTCAAGACCCTGTATCCAAAACAGAAGGTACACAGGAGTCTCAAATGGGAAGCGGCACGGGCAGCACCAGGGAGAAGGCAAGCACTGTGCTCTCGCAAATTGTAGCTTCTATCCAGCCCCCGCAGTCTCCTCCAGAAACACCTCAGTCTGGCCCTAAAGCTTGCAGTGTAGAAGAGCTTTATGCTGTTCCTCCTGATGCAGATACCGTGAAGAGCATACCTAAGAGCATGGCAGTCCGGCCCAAGTCTCTCTTTACGTCTCAGCCTGGAGGCGAGGCTGAAACACCTCAGACCGTAGAAAGTCCTGGGACCAAAGTGCAGAAAGACCTATTTGCAAAACCTGTCACCTCTCCTTCCTCCAAAATAGTGACCAGCCCTCAAAGTGAGCCACTGCCTCCCTTTCCCCCACCACGGTCCACTTCCTCCCCTTACCATGCAAGTAACCTTCTGCAGAGGCATTTCACCAACTGGACCAAGCCAACCAGCCCCACAAGATCCACAGAAGCTGAATCCATTTTGCATTCTGAAGGCAGCAGGCGGGCAGCTGAAGCAAAGCCTAAACGCTGGATATCATTTAAAAGCTTCTTCCGCCGTCGAAAAACAGATGAAGAAGATGACAAAGAGAAAGAGCGAGAGAAAGGGAAACTGGTGGGCCTGGATGGCACTGTCATCCACATGCTGCCGCCTCCTCCGGTTCAGCGCCATCACTGGTTTACAGAGGCCAAAGGAGAGTCCAGTGAGAAGCCGTCCATTATCTTCATGTATCGGTGTGACCCTGCCCAAGGCCAGCTGAGTGTGGAGCAGGGCAAGGTCAAGGCTGAGCAGACAGCAGGTACGGAGGACAGAGCAGATGATGTGTCACTGCAGGACTCGGAGAAGAAGAAAGGCAGTCATTCTCCATCACAGATTCCTGAGAAAGGTCCCAGGTATGTAAAACAAACTGACAGAATATAGAATCTTTAAACACATTTTCATGTGCAAGTTTTTTTATATCTCTTAAGATTGCACAAGAACCATTTCTGTTTATATAAGTAGCACTCTGTGCCCATCATCCATCTTTATAACTGCACTCCAAGATTGGAATATTATTAAAGTGATCTTATTGCACTGAACAAGGTTTATGGCCCTGGCTCGAGCAAAAGCAGCCTGCTGCATTCCTGTGAATGCAGAGGGCTTTAACACAGAAAGCAAATCCATAGCCCTGTAATACCAATAAATAATATGTTGTTCTGAAGTGTTGGGATGGTGTGTAGAATAAACAGAATCAAATGAATGCTTTTTCCCTCACTATAAATGCAGTAAAACTCTTCGAACAGTTCTTTTTTTGCCTTTTACCAAGTTGTTATCTCCAAATGTTTTACTTCAACGGACTATTTGGTTTTTTATAGCTGTCTCTTTTTGTTCTCTTTTTAAGTGTTGCAGGGAGCAGGGGCAAACAGTTTAAAGATACTTAGCATGTAGGAGAAAGGGAAGTTGATTATTGATAATGAGAATAGAGAATAGTATAGTCCTTATTCACCCAGGCAGGATGTGTATCTGCATGAGTTCCTCAGGCATTAATTTTCTTTTAATACCTCAGTAACTTCTTATTGATCACCTGCTTTGTGCTTGGCATGTTCCAGATACTTTTCTCAAGTCCTTTTGGGCCCTAAAAGTTGACTGTATTCTTTAGAAGGAACTGAAAGTCAGGTAAGGTAAGAATTGGCTAGAATTGCAAAGCTAGTACTTATTATAACTGGAATTCATAACCTGATCTATTTCACTCTAAAGCTTCCCTCTTTCCTAAAATGTTTCATTATCAAAGATCAACAAGATCAAATAAAGGGCTGGGCTGGGGGGTGTAGCTCAGTAGTAAAGTGCTTTCCTGGCATCCTTGAAGTCCTGATTTGCACCCTAACACTGCAAAAAAAAAAAAAATTAAAACTTAATTTACTTGTGTCCTTCACATAAACAGTTTAAGGAGCCTGTTTTTCTTTCTCACTTGTATTATAAGCAAAATTAACTGTAATTTTTAAAAAGGAATGTTTATCTCAACTTTGTGACACATTAGATGATTTCATTTCTCTCTACTCCCTACTTATTTTAAACAGTGATATGTCCTAAATATTTCATTCTTCTGATTTTGAGTCCTTCTCTCTCTCTTGACTTTGACTAAACATTCTCTACATGGCCTGTCTTTTCTCTGTCAAAGACAGCAAGCCCTAATTGATGGGATAGATTCTCACTCGTTTTTCTTCAGAAAAGAATAAATAAAAATGAAGTGAACTCTTAATGCCTTCACTTTGCCTAGCAAATGTTAGGAAGTTTTATGTATATTCTTTACAAAAATAAGCTTTTTACAGACCTCCAAATAGGCCAGGATGTTGACCAGTTCCTATTCCCCTTAAATCCATGTAATAACAAAGCAGCTAGAATAGTAGTGATATATTTCCTGGAAAGATTAGTCTTCACATTGGTAGTTGAGTATTGTATTCTATTTTTACATGTTCATTGATAGAATGATGCCCTCCTGTAATAATAAATACATGTGTGTTACAGGTTATGGTTTTCTTTGGAAAAGAGGCAGTTTAAACTGCACATGGTTAGAGTTACTTAAGAGAGGTAGCAGTTCTTGGACAATGATAAATGGCTCTACTCCTAATTGAGAATGGCTGTGGCAAATTTAGTCATACCCTGGAAGGCAGAGCCCAGCAATGATTTGTTCTTTCCTTTGTGAAATGTGACTCTCCTTTCACTCCATGCCTCTGTATGTGGGCTTCGGGACATCCCAGGTCCTGAGCATGGCAGATCACTGACTATACAGCTTATATTTCACAGATTTCATTATTATACACAGGCCAATTGAACCTCCCAAAATTTATCAATTTTTATAGGTAACTTTCCAACTTTCCAACAGGTTCTTGGTGAAATCAATGCTGCTGGTTAAGCCACATTTCAGAACCACTTATCTCATCATCATCCTAAAGATCAATGCTGTAGTCTTTATGAAAAGCCACAATTAAGCTTTCCTAGAGGTAACATTTACATTTTCTCCCTTCATAATGTCCCAGACTAAGTAGAAAATGAAGTAGTCTTATGTTGTTTTTTATACAAAATTTAAAACATGAACACACACATTGAAAAATATACATGATTTGCTTTTTAAATAATTACCTCATTTACTTGGATGTGCCATTGGTATTTACTTGAAGCAACTTGAGAGGAAAACCATTACAATCAAATGTCAGCATTTGTGTTTCTAGCTTGATGGCAGTACGATCATTAAATTACCATCACACAGCTGGGAACACACTGCTTAAAGAAATGAAAATATAGGATTCTTTAAATAAATAAATGATTCAAAATCTAAACTATCTATAAGGAATGAAAAATGAAAAAATACTGAAACCCAGATCCCAGACTCTGAGATATAAGAGACTTTACAGAGCCTTTCATTATGGACTTAGAGTCCTTTATTTCTCTCTTCTGAAAACATACAGTGAATATGGGCCATTAGATCCTGGAACAATAGGGGCAACAACACTGCTGAAATAATGGACTTGAGTTCACCTTCAGCTTTCACTGTCTGTCTTATCCCTCAGTATACTGGGCTAAATGATACCAGTCATGTAGAATTCACTAGATGATTTTATAAGAAAACATGCATGAGGCTTAGAATAGAGTCTAACACTTAATGAGCTCCTTGGGTTATTAGTGGTCCCTTTCCCCTCAATATGGTAAATGCTAATAGCACAGAGTTGAGGATGGAAACAAGCAGACAGAAGCAAGATGTGGCTGGAAAAGGATAATGAATAGTAGTTCTAAAAAAGTTGAGCTCATAGAGTAAACAGTGGTTACTAAAATCTGGGGTGTTGGGCAAGGTGCAAAATGAGATGTCAAAAGACACTGAGTCAGACAGTATCTACTGCTTAGCATGTTGACCATGGTTGATGCATTGAGTATTGCCAGACTGCTAAAGGAATAGATTTTAAACCTTCTCTATAGAAGAATAATAAACAGATGAGATGATAGATGTGAACTACTTTTCTTTACTCTTTCCACAGTGTATGCACATCTTAAAATATGTATTATATATCATCTTATATTCTATAAACATATACAATTATTATTTTCCACTGTAAAAAGTAAAAACAAAAAAGCCCAGTAGTTCTTCCAAGTATGATTCCTCTGAGGTCAAATACTGACCATGCAAAGTTCAAAACTACTACAGTTTGAGTCTCAAATGTCACCCTTAGGCACAAGGTTAAAGGCTTTCTCACCATTCTAGGTTGCTTCTAGGGGTGGCAGAGCCTTTTGGAAGTGGGGTTGATAGGAGGAAATGAAGTCACTGACCTCACCTCTTCTATCTTCCGTCTTTGTTTCCTTGACATGCACTCCTGCCATGACATGCAGCCTCACCACAGACCTAAAGGCAGCAGTACAAGCATCCAGGGACTGATGCTTTTAAAACCATGAGCCAAATAAGGCTTACCTCCTTATAAGCTGATTATGTTGGCTACTTTGTCACAGTGATGGGCATCTGGCTAGCTAAAATACAATCGTGGACCCAACTGTTTCTATCTTACGTAAGTCAAAGCCATGGCACCATGTTGTACTAAGAGTTTAAAGGAAAGCCTCAGTTCCTTTCAGAATGCCCTTGATGAAGTAACATATTTTATTGAATCTCAACCCATCAGTAACTGCTCTTTTTTTTTTTTTGTATCAGAAATTGAACTCAGGGCCTCATGCTTGGCAGGCAGCCACTGCATCACTAAGCTCCATCCCCAGCCCAACTACTCTTTTCTTTTTAATTTTACATAATGAAATAGGAAGAAAGTGTAGAGTACAAAGTATGATGTGTACTAAAGAAAAAGCATTCATGATATCGTGTGAATTAGGAAGCCAACAGCCTTTTCTTTTATGGACTACCTTGAAGGAGCAGCAGGCAGACAATGACAGTTATTCAGATAAGCAATTGGCAGATATTTTCTTAACAGTGAATACTACTTCCAAGCAAAACAGCCTGACCTATATTTGTTGTCAGTGATAAAACTCAAGCTTTCAAACAAAAATAAGAACTTTTAAAAACTTTTAGCTGATACTGACCTTGAGAGTTTCCTGATACTTAAACCTTTTCCAGATGAGATTTGTGGTGGCATCAGCACCAATTTTCTAATATCATATAATGAAACACTTGGAAGATCTGCATAACTCAGAAAATCAGTAGGTTCCATAATGCATAAGAATACAAAATTATGCATGAGTAGAAGATCCATTCAAACTACAGTATAGACCAGTGCATTTTAATGTAACTGCATATAGAGAGTATTCATATGGTTTCACATTGCACATAATCTTTAAGACACTAGCTAGCCCTTACCAAGCTCTGGTGTAACAGTAAAGAAGAATATCCAATTGTCTAAAGGCTCCTCCTTTTCCCACCTATAATTCTGGATGAGACCAGATTTTTTTGCATATTTTAAAAATCAAAACAGCGAATCACAGCAGATTAATTGCAGAACAAAATATAAGAATTTAGCTATCTTCTATTAAACCAGAAATTTAAAAATATTTGAAAAAATATTGAAATTTTAATGAATTAACTATTTTTAAATATTCTTAGTTTTACTTTCTATTATGAATGCCAATAGACATTACATGCACAAACAAGAACTCTTCTACCTTAAGTTTTTAGGAGTTTTATATTCTTTTTTTAAAATTTAATTTATTGGTACATTATATACATCATAATTACACTTCACCTTGAAAATTTGTACCTGCTAGCATGTAACATAACTTAATTCTCATTTTTCCCCTTCCCCTACCCACCCTACAGCCCCCCCGCCCCTATATACACAAGCTTTGTTTCCTTTTTTTACCATCAATTTTTTACTTTCCTCTCATTATTTACCCCTAAACCCCATTTCCCTTTGAATATTTACTATTTCACAATATTGATCATGCATTCTGGAACACGTTTACAATTTCAGATTCTCATACCAGATAAAGATATGATATTTACACATCTGTGACCTATTTATTTCACTTATAAGTATGTCCTTAAGGTGAGTATAAATGGCTCAATCTCATCATTCTCTATAGCAGAGTAATACTTTATTTTATAAAAAACCACATCTTCTTTATCCAGTTTAGAGTTGATAGGTATTTTGGTTGTTTCCAAGATTTAGCTATCACAAACTGAACTGCTATAAACATGGGTGCACATAAGTTGCTATAATAGGAATTTTGTAATTCTTTTGTGTATATCCCCAGCAGGAGAATAGCAGGGTCAAATGGGACCTCTCATCCTAGTTTTTTGAGGAATCAACACAGAGCTGCATAATGGTTGTACTGGTCTACATTCCCACCAACAGTGGAGAAGGGTTCCTTTTTCTCCACCACATCACCAGCATTTGTTGCTGGCTAATTTCAAGATGGCAGCCATTCTTTGTGGAGTGAGATGAAATCTCAGTGTTCTTTTCATCTGCATCTCTCAAATGATCGGTGACATTGAGCATTTCTTTATACGCTTCTTAGCTGCTTTTTACATCTTCCTCTGAAAAGTGTCTGTTCATTTCTGATGCCCATTTTTGAATTGGGTCTTTATATTGAGGGGGCTGATTTTTTAAAGCTTTTTATATATTCTAGATAGTAGCCCTTTGTCTGAGGAACAACTGGTAAAGATTTTTTTCCCATATTCTTGGTTGCCTTTCCACTCTGCTGGTGGTTTCCTTTGCTGTGTAAAAGCCTTCTAGTAAGATGAGAACCCATTTGTTGATTATTTCTGGTAGTTCTTGTGCTGTAGAGGTTTTGCTCATAAAGTCTTTCCCTAAACCAGTGTCTCCAATAAGTACTACCTAACCTGTTTTGCAGCAGGTTTAGAGTTTCTGTTTTAATATTTAGATCTCGAATCCACTTTGATTTTAATTTAGTACACAGTGAAAGAGATAGATCTAGCTTCAGTCTTTGGCAGGTTGAAGCCCAGTTTTTCCAGCACCGTTTGTTAAAGAGGCTATCTTTCCTCAGTGAGGATGTTTGGTGCCTTTGTCAAAGATAAGGTAGCTTAGTGTGGAGTATTTATGGATCTTCTAATCTGTTCCACTGATTCTCAGGTCTGTTTCTTTGCCAGTACCATGCTGTTTATTAGGAGTTTTATATTCTGAGACTTTAAAAGTTTAGGAATTCCTGGGACAGGAATTACATAAAATTACAGTGGAAACATTTTTGAGCAGGAAAGTACCTTGTCTTGTTTTTTTTGTTTTGGTTTTTTTTTGAGACAGGGTCTTGCTTTGTAGTTCAGGCTGGCCCTGAGCTCACTGTGTAGCCCAGGCAAGCCTCGAACTCAGAAATCCTCCTGTCTCTGCCTCCTGAGTGCTGGGATTACAGGCGTGAGTCACCACGCCCAGCTTGTTTTGTTTTTTAACAGTCTTTTCTGGTGGACTGGAGGGTGGAATACCTTGGGTCAGATTTTGGTTCAGAAGTGTATCTATGGGCATCATTTCCATCAAGCTACTTGGGTGAAATTAATCTGCTGATTAGTCTGTTCTGTGACCAGCTAGGAATTTATCAGCTAACTTTTCAAAGTGATACCTAACCACCTGGGTCCCATCTCTGCAACTCTTTGGTGTCTATTACGAGGGAAATAATATTTCATAGTGGGGGAAAATATAAACAAATGCTGGATTCAGGCAAAGATTTAAACTCTGACTTTACCACTGAACAGTTGTAGCTTTTGACTTTTAGGCTAATGCTTTCCTATGCGCACAAGAATAATAATACTTACCTTATGGTGATATTATGGATAAGATAAATAATGTCTGACAATATCTAGCAAAAGGAGTTGGCCTGTTTACAGAATTATGCTTAAGGATCCAGAATTTAATATCATCCCTTCTTAACATGTTCCCCTACAATCTATTATGAGAAGTACAACTTGCTGTTTCTAAAATAAACCCAATCAGGCACCTCACTGTAGAAGCCCCTACAGGTGTGCCTTCCACTCACCTCTGTGATCTCAGCCTCTTATAAACGTCTAATTCTAGCTTCCTTTCCTTATAAATGTGATGTATGTAATGTTGACCTTGGGATCAGTACTACAGGATTGTCTTTTAATGGAAACCATCTTAAAATAAGCCCTTCTGTTTTTTATGATAGAAAATTTTAAATATAAATTAATATAAAAATTTACCATAAAACCACATATCAGTTTTTACCAATTCATGGCCACTCATATTTCATATATACCCCAACTATTTCCCTCTTTATTTTGAAGCAATTCTAGACATCATTTAATTAGTACATATCTCAATTTATAGGTTTGACAGATAAGCTATTTTTCATTATAACCATATACTAAAAAAGTTCTTAAATGTTAATGGCTAACCCCTGGATAAACATCATCCAGTATCAAAATGTTAAATAATATGTGCCTTCTAATGGCTCCTAAATTGATATCCCCATTCCCAACCTCTTTCCTATAACTCACATGTAACTCTTTACTTGATATCTCCATAAAGGATATGACATATGAAACATGTCCAAGAAGAAATTCTTGAATTTTCCAAGTCTGTTCCATTGAGAGTATTGCCTTTTAGGTTAATGGCCCACAATCCACCTACTTGCTCATGCTGGAAAACCAAGAGTTATCTTTGATTCTTTTCTTCCCCTCTTCCTCTGCATTTAAAATATCATCATGTTCTATTGATTTAACCTCCAAAATACAGCCCAAATTGATCACATCTCTTCAGTTTCTACCATCCTAAAACATCCTAGCTCTTTTTCTGATCCTCAAACATGCTAAACATAATCTTTCATTAGGCCTTTTTTTTTTTTTG
>PVIC010002779.1:24035-74271 GCA_004025085.1 Thryonomys swinderianus
CAGGGTCTCACTTTGTAGTTCAGGCTGGCCCTGAGCTCACTATGGTGCCCAGGCAAGCCGCTGCGAACTCAGCAATCCTCCTGTCTCTGCCTCCCGAGTGCTGGGATTACAGGTGTGAGCCACCACGTCTGGCATTGTGGTATGCGGTGTTGATTGTTGGTGGGCGTGTCTCCACGCCCAGCATTATATGTGGTTACCGGGGATCGAACTCAGGACCTTGCGCTTGCGAGGCAGGCGCCGGAACCACTGAGCTAACCCTCCGGCCCTCATTAGGCCTTTTTTAATAGCTATTCTATTTAGGATGAATGACTCTTCCTTCAGATCTTTGCATGGTTGGTTCCTTGTCATTCACCTTTCAATTTAAATGTCACCTCCTCAGAAAGTTTTTCACTGACCTCCCAATCTAAACAACATCCCTCAATCTTTTGTATCTTGTCACATTGTCCCTTTATTTAGACTTACCTACATTTTAGAATCCCCCATTATTCCTTCAATTCACTAGATTGTTTTCTTCTTCCTGAAATATACCCACTATTCCTTTCAAAAAATTAGTGTGGATTCTAAGTGACAAAAATCATGTTTATTTGTTTAGTTTTCAGACATAAGGTCTGTGTCCAAATTATGTCCCTGGATATGAGCATATCATCAAACACCAATTGCCAATTTAGGCATCTAGTCTCAACCTTGTGGAAATAATTGTTTCATAATTAATGTCCAAAATCTATTGCCAATCACATACATCTCCTTTAAAAAAATTTAGTTCAAGGCTTGCCTGGGCTACATAGTGAGCTCAGGACCAGCCTGAACTACAAAGTGAGACCCTGTCTCAAAAAAAAAAAATTAGTTCAAAATATTACTTTTCTTAAGGATCACATCCTTAAGAAATTAAGGAAAATAACTGTAGGGCCAGAGATTTAGCTCAGTGGTTCTGGCACCTGCCTAGCAAGCGCAAAGTCCCTGGTTCGATCCCCGGTAACCACATTCAAGGCTGGGCATGATGACTCACGCTCACCAGCCATCAATACCACATATCACAGTGCTGGACGTGGTGGCTCATACCTGTAATCCCAGCACTCAGGAGGCAGAGACCAGAGGATTGCTGAGTTCGAGGTTTGCCTGGGCTACATAGTGAGCTCAGGGCCAACCTGGACTACAAAGCAAGACCCTTTCTCAGAAAGAGAGAGAGAGAGAGAGAAGAAGAAGAAGAAGAAGGAAGGAAGGAAGGAAGGAAGGAAGGAAGGAAGGAAGGAAGGAAGGAAGGAAGGAAGGAAGGAAGGAAGGAAGGAAGGAAGGAAGGAAGGAAGGAAGAGAGAAAATAACTGTAACATTCCACCCAAAGTGAAGGGTATCACCTATCACTTGAATCTATTTTGGTCTTTAGCTAACCCCACCATTCTTGAACATCATGCTTCTAACAGTTAGCAAAGATATCCCACATAGGACTTTGGGAGTCTGTGTAAATCAGGCTTCTTTAGAACTCCCAGAACCATCTTAGGAACCCAGCTATGTCTGGCACATTAGGAATTACATTCAAACTCAGGCCAACCTCTGATGTGGACAGGAAGACTGGACTAGGCACACCTTTAAGAATGCTATTTATCTGTGTAAAATCTTCCTTTACCCTTCCTACACCTTCTTGATAGTTTCAGAGACCTGTTGCCATGGTTTAGACCTAGAATGTCCCCCCAAAGACTCATGTGTTCAGAGGTGAGGCATTTAGAAAGTAATTGGATCATAGAGGCTGAACCGCTTTGTGGACTAACCCATGGATATGTCTGTAGCTGAGTGTGTTGTTAGGAGATGGGGGCTGCTTCCCTGGAGCTGTGGCCTGGAAAGGGCTGTCTCCCTTCCCAGCTCCTCTTTTGTCTCTATCTTTCCTGGTCTCCATGACATAAGCAGTTGGAACCAGATGATCATAGACTGTGAGCCAAAATAAACCTCTTCTCCTTTAAGTTGCAGGTATCTGGGTTTTACTCAGTGATGAGTAAGTGACTGAGACAACTGTATTCCCCAATAATCTAGTGAATCTCTAATTCACTCCAAGGCCCAAGGCTATAGACTGGTTAACTATTATTAGCCTGTGGGGTAAATCCAACCTGATGCCTGTTTTCATGACAAATATGTTGTGTGTAGCTGTGCTATAACAATGCAGTTGCAATAGACTATATGACCCACAAAGCTTAAAATATTTGCAACCTGGCCACTTAGAGTAAAAGTTTGCAAACCCTTGGACTAAGCTCTATTATCAGATTTGTCTGTGGCTGTCAGACCTTCTGGTATTACCAGGGCCTGGACGTGTGTGTGTGTGTGTGTGCATGTGTGCGCATGCGTGTGCACATAAAATGGTAAAAGAAATTTCCAACACTTATTAGACTTTGGTAAAATATGATGTTCTTTCTGGAAAATAAGATAGAAGCTTCACTTTGATGTTTAGTTCCAGTTACATCTCTACTTCTTACTAAAAGTGTCCTATCAGAGTCCTTCACACATTTAAAACCAAACTAACCTGTAGAAATCAAATTCCTACTTTTCATAAAGAAAAAATAAAAATGCTTGTTCTCCTGATCATGTTCTTTTGCCTAAGAGATGTCTGGACTGTGAGTATGTATGATGATCATACTTATATTTGCTGACATATATTATTCCTAAAGTTCACATTAGTTCTTGAAGTTCTTGATGTTGCCCTTTAAAATAAACATGTTTTAGAAGCAACTGATAAATATCTCATCCTCATCACACAATGATGCAGAATAGTTAAGTGTATATGCACCATCGTGGATGTAGTCTTCAGACAGCTGTATGTTTATTTTCCTTGGGGAGGTGATAGAACTCCAAAGATGCAAACTGGCTCGCATAGTCTCAGAATTGACATAATCCAAAGTGAAGAATCAAAGCAAGAATTTAATTTTGTTCATTTATTCCCCCAATGACTCTGAAGTTAAATAGCAGTACTTATAATCTTGCTTACATTATGTCAGTACTACCCATCAGCTCTGATAATGCATCCATCATCCAGCTATATTATAAAGGCACAGTTTCATTAACACTGCCCAGGGCCACTCTGCAGTAGCTGCAAAGCTAGACAGTGGCTTCAGAGCTTGTTAGGACCTCTAAGTGATTTTTGTTGGCACTGCTGATGGTGATTATTGAATTGGTTAAGAGTCTTCTATGCCTTTTAAAATCCTGACAAGAGCCAGGCGTGGTGGCACATGCCTGTAATTGCAGCACTCGAGAGGCTGAGGCAAAAAGAGCGCTGCAGGGGCAAGGCCATCTTGGGCTACATAGTGAGTTCAAGGCCATACTGAGCTACCTAGTGACACTCTGTCTCAAATAACAAAACACCATCATGAGCATAGGAAGGCATGTCTGAGGCCAGTCAGGGATATAGTGATGTCTTAAAATACAGTACTAATTATTGGCAAAATTAGTTACTCTTAAAAGCAATTATCAATGCCCTAATTAATACCTATTCCTATCAATGTCACCACACCCATTTTAGAGACAAACAATCAGAGACCTGGGAAGAGTGGCATTTCGGTAGAGCTCAGCTTAGTTTCTGGTTGTCAGCCCTTCAGATGAGAAGGCCACAGTTTCAGTAAGTGATTACTTAACACATTCCAATAGAGTATTGATTAAAGTCACCAAATATTTAAAAGCCTAATTCCAGGACACTTGAGCCTCACGCTGTACCTCTAGAATGATGATTTCTTAATAGCAAAGACAAAGTATTAAGAAATAAAATGACGGGCCAGAGGGTTAGCTCAGTGGTTCCGGCACCTGCCTCGCAAGCGCAAGGTCCTGAGTTCGATCCCCGGAAACCACATACAATGCTGGGCGTGGAGACTCACGCCCACGAGCAATCAACACTGCATACCACGATGCCAGGCGTGGTGGCTCACGCCTGTAATCCCAGCACTCGGGAGGCAGAGACAAGAGGATTGCTGAGTTCACGGCGGCTTGCCTGAGCTCCATAGTGAGCTCAGGGCCAGCCTGAACTACAAAGTGAGACCCTGTCTCCAAAAAGCAAAAAAAAAAAAAAAAAAAGAAAGAAAGAAAATGATAGTGATTGTACAATAGTTACCCCTGCCCCCACCCCTAATATTCATGGGTGAAGTCACCTTGGGAATTAGCCACATAGCCTTCCTGTGCTGTCAGCATTGTCCTGTTCATCTCTCTCGCAGTGAGAAGAGGGTTCCCCAGCTCTCTTTGTTGGTTCTGTGCTGGAAGGTTGCGCCCTGTCTCCATGCTGATACAGACAGAAGTGCTGCGGGCTGGAGCGTGGGACAGACGTTAGTGATATTCCCTAGTTCCTTGCTACCTGGTACCACCAAGTCTGGCTTACTCAACTCTACCCTCTGGACACTCACTATAACCCCTTACATGGTATGGTGTTCTGAGGAGGAAGAGACCCTAGGGTAGTTACACATCACCAGAAATTGAGGGTGAGGATAGTCTTTGGAGACTGGCTTAGTTCAGAACAGACGCACTTCTCCAGAGCTAAAGGACGTGTCTCAGGAAGTTTGGAATAAGGGTGGAAACAGCTAGATGGCTGAAAAGATGTAGGAATGGTAGGAACCTCAGAATGACAAATCAGAAGCGGCATTTGGAGTAGGCCCTAGAGGTAGAAAGAAAGTGCGAGTGCTTTGTGGGGGTGTGGTTCTTATAGCAGCTTTTCTGGTCAGTCATGGGAGCTTGCCCTTCTGGCTTATCTCTGTCCTCTGTTGACAAAGTAACTGAAATACTACTTACTGCGCCTTGGAAGACTTACTGCTGGGGTTGCAGACTCTGTTTCTTACTTTTATACCGGTCTTTAGCCAGCCAGAGCATATCACAAAAATCATACTTTTCATTCTAGGCAGATCCTTATTTCCCGACATTTTGTGAGTGTGTATAATTGTATTCTAATAAGCCTTGAAGGTTAGGAATGGTTGCAATGTATTAAACCCCCCTTTTTAATAGAACATGATGAATTTTTCATCAGTGACTGTTTTATTGCTCCTTTTCTACTGATATTGCTTCTGAGAAATCATGCACCATAACTTTAAATTTTTTTCCTCATTTTTCATACCTTGCTCTTTCTGTACTCATTGTCCTTTTCTTTCTGGGAGGAAAAGACAGTGAAGAATGGTTTCTCAGACTTTAGTCCTAGGCCCAGCTATATCAGTCACTTGGGGCACATATTTGTAAATGCAGAGTCCTAGTCTATCCTGAAAAGCTGCCAAATCTCTGTAGAGGTGGGAGCTGAGAACTCACATCTTTAACCACCTCTGAGGGTAATTCTTGGGCACATTAAAGCTTGATAACCATTGACATAATATAGTAGAATAGAGACTTTGAAACTGTTGAGACTTGGGTTTGAGTCCTGCTTCTGCCACTTAGCACCTGTGTCATCCTGGGCAAGTCACTTGAGCTCTGCTTCCCAGGTCCTTCATCTGTGAATTGAGAGGCAGAATAATGTCCCTGTTTAGAGGATAGACTAGAACTGAACTTCCGGGTTTGAATCATAGCTCCCACCATCACCAACTGTTTTTACAAATAGTGAAACTTCTTTGGGTTATAATTTCTTACTTTGTGAAACATAAATAATAACCTCCCTAATAGGCTTTGTGAGACTTCATTGAATTCATATAAAAGGTTTCCTCTATGCCCCTCATGGCAGCTGGACCACATCTACAGACATTTTTGGTTGTCAAGATTACAGAGGCAGGGAGTGGTTCCACTGGCTACTATGTAGAGGTGGGAAATGCTGGCATGACCCTGCTTTCTGGACAGCCTTCCACCACAGAGAATTAATTATCTGGCCCAAATAGGTTGCTAGTGTCACTTTGGAGAAAAATGGCTTAGAACATATCAAACACTCAGACAGCAAGTACTATGTAAGTTTTGGTTACCATTATTATTGCTGCTGTGACAATAATCCTTCTTAGGGTGTTATTGCTCAAGATAATATATTTAAGTACAGTGCTGCCTAGCACAGTAAAGACAGAGGTAGTAATAGAAGCAATTATTATTAGAAGGCCAGTATCTATAAACATTACATACTAGAACATTTCCTATTTAAGGAAATCTTTCCGTAACATAAAGTCACTTTTTTGGAATTTTTTTTTAAGATTTTTCATTGTAGAATACATCTGTAGTCCTCATGACATCATATTTCAATCATAGCTATATTCTCTTCAAAGCACTTTTACTTCTTCATAATCATACATTTGCTGAGTCTCTTCAATATGCCCAGGATGCCTGGGGTACCACTTAAAAGAACACAGGCATTCGAGGTGGATGATATCGAGTCACATCCCCACACATCCATCACAGCACCTTTGTGATCTTGGGCCATTTATTGCAACTTCTTTCAATGCCATTTTCCTTTTCTATAAAGTAAGAATCATTGCATCTACTTCTTGAGATGTTTTGTGAATGAAATGAAAAAGTGAACATCTTGTGTTGAGTTTGAGCATGTTCTGAGTCCTGGTAGGGTCCTATTCATATCCTATATTTATTCTTTCCATGAACCTGTGCTGTTCCAGAATGTTAAGGGTAACTAACTTACTCTCAGAGTACAGAGGGAGGGAAGAAGAGAGTAGGGAAAGGCATTCTTTCTTCTCCAGTGCTTCTGGGCACACAGGAAAACCCCAGGACCCATCCTTTCACTCAGCTGAGCCCCTTGGCAAGGACTGTGCATATAATTTTTAAGGTCATGCCTTTTCAGGAGATGTACATGAATATTTAACCCCATGCCTCAGGACTAAGCCAAGGCTGAGGTGGGAATGCTAAGGAGGGGCTGCTGTACTGCTATTATTGAGAGCAGTCGCCTTATTTTATATTTTATTACTCTTTTCTAAAATGAATTTATCTTCTCTGTTAATTTGCACAGGTGCCATTCTGACTTTGTGTTTCATAGGATTTTGAAACTGTAATGTTTCTTAGTATTGTAAAGGTGACAGTGATTTACGGTGACCTGTTTTATCTAACTTTGCTGTCATGCAATCTGGCCACTGGGAGACACTTTTAATTTGCTGTTCATGTCTTTTTTTTTTAGGTGGATCTGTGCAGTGTCATAAAATTAGAGTCTATTCAAGACCTTGCATGGGCTGCCAGTCTCCCTGTGCCAAACTGAGCCATTTCACCCACACCCAGACGACAGCCTTTGTTGGACCAGACTATGCCAGACTTATTAGCAGGAACTCATCAGATCTCAGTTAAAGGTTAATCTCAGTTCAGGAGAAGCAAGTTGAGGTTCTCAGTCAAAGACTACAAAGGCATAGTGGCAAATTGGAGATACTAGATAATGATCAGTGGACACAACACTTTTCTACCTGAGAAATGTCAGTGATTGGAAAGTGTAGCAAAATCAAGTTGGTGACCCAAAAACCAAGATAGGATTATGAAATGTCACATTCATAGGGGTCCTAGAGGAAGAAGGACAAAAAGAAATGGTTTCTTTTTTCCCCTTCCTTCCAGCAGATTACAAAGGTCGGGGTTAGACAGGTCTTCGTGTGTTGCTGTAGACCCCATTTCTGCAAAGGCCCACGTCCCCAGCAACCCCCAGAAATAATGCAGCTCAGTAGACCAGTACCAAAACCATGAAATTTGTTTCTGATATACTTTTGTCCAATTTTTAGGGGTCAAAGGAGGTTTGAAAAAGCACACATTTCTTTATCAGTCGTCTTTGGCACCCAGAGACACACATATCTGCTGCAGGGAGCTGGGACGTGGTTAGGAGGAATAACATTTATCCCGAGGCAGATGGTCTCTGAATAATGATTTTGTTAACTGTCCCTTCTGAAGCTAGATGCGGGTGATTGAATTTGCAGGTAAAGTTGAATTGAAATGTTTAGATACACACAGGCTTTTATCTGTTCTAATGTGCAACTTGATCTGCCTCTTTAAAAAGTGCATTCAGACATTTAACGGAATTTTTACAAAAATATGTCTTGAACAAATTTGCCAGAAAAAAAAAAAAGGATTATTTCATTTGATGGTGTAATGATTAATCCTACCACCTGGGTAAGCCAATGAGCTTCCCACAGGAGATTTGCTCCGGCAGCTTTGAATTATGTATGAATATCACAGACTGATGAGATGGAACCTACCAAGGGATTCGTTTATATAACAAATCTGTAGCAATGTTACTGTTTCCTTTGAACAGTTAACATTTATTCCACATGTTCAGAAAATGAGTTGTCTTTGTAGAGCTTTTGACATGGTTTTTGTAAGCGTCAGGTCAGACACACAAAATGGCAGTTAAAAACTGGTCACTAATGAAAAGTTGGTGGATGGAAGTTAAAGTCATCCCTCAGTGTTTTCTGGGGCCTATTTCTAGAAGCCTTTTGAATACCAAAGTTTCCCTGTGTGAAATGGTGTCATATTTACATACACATATACAGATCTTGTAGATTTTAAATCTTCTCTAGACTACTTACTATAACCCAATAAAATGTAAGTGCTATGTAAATCATGTTCTTCTGTTTTGTTTAGGAAATGATGGGGGGAAAAGCCATAAATGTTCAGTGAGACCCAATTTTTTTTCCCTTAATGTCTTCAAGCTATAATTGATTAAATCCAAGGATGCAGAACACAAGGCTATGGAGGGCTAACTGTATAATCAGACATTGTCTTCCATTATGAAACCAGAATGATCATCGAGGATCCAGGACAAAGAGTATGCTAAGTTGGCCCAACCTGAAATACCTTAGTTATTACAGATTTTCACTTTGCATTGCAAGACAAAGACTTGTTTCAATATTTAAGCAGCAGAAATGTAAAAGCCATAACTTCCTCTTGTGGCCCATTTATCACATAGCTGTTCTGTTTTATAGTAATGAATATCAAATTTACTTACCCTGGGGAAGGGGAATATCTAGTTCCTTTTACATTATTTTACTATTTCAAGATTTATAAGAAATTCTTAGAAGTTTCTTGTAATTATCATTTTAAAGAAAATTTTTATCATCTATCTCACAGATGGAGTAAGGAAATTTTTAATTTTCTTCATTATCTCCTCCCTCATGGGTTAAGTTTGTTCTGAAGAATAAAGTAACAGAAATAAAAGGCATTTTTAATGTTCCAATATTTAGACCAGTACCAAAGCCCATTTTTAGTGTTTTCCCATTTTTTAGTTTTTTTCATTACATTGAACACTTCCCAGTGAAAATAGATTAGTAATAAAACATTTTGTAAGGTGATAAAGGTTGTGTTTGTAAATTATCTTTTTAGTACTTAGGAGGATCTTCTGATTTTATGTCTAATAGAAACAAAATCAATCTCCCAAAATTAAATTCCCTAGTAAAATTAATATATCTAAATGATAAATTGATAGTAAGATTTTACTTTCTTCCTGGATTATTTTTCTATCTGTGTAGTTTATATCTAAAGACCTAGTCAAATTTTCCTCATGCAATTCTCCATTCTTTTTTTTTTTTTTTTTTTTTTAGAAAGGGTCTTACTTTGTAGTTCAGGCTGGCTCTGAGCTCACTGTATAGTCCAGGCAAGCCTCAAACTCAGCAGTCCATCTACTTCTGCCTCCCAGGTGCTGGGATTACAGGTGTGAGCCACTATACCTGGGACTGTGGTATGTGGTACTGATTGCTGGTGGGTGTGAGTCATCATGCCCAGTATTGTTGTACGTGGTTACTGGGGATCAAACCAGAGATGCTGCGCTTGCTAAGCAGGTGCTAGAACCACTGAGCTAAATCTCTGGCCCCAATTCTCAATTCTTTTTCATTTCTTATTCTTAGCATGTTACTACACCTAAGTGTGAATTCACAGAGCCTATCTTCTCTCCTTACCATTTTTCCTTCCCTCAGACATTTAGATGTGACATATCATTGATGTGTTTTTTAAAATTCGTACTTCTTAAGACACTGTCATCGAGGTTGTAGAGAAAAAGGAACCCTTCTCTGTGAGAGTCTCCTTCTCAGAGGAGGGAAGCTGGGGATATGAACTGTGGACACAATGAACTTGACCAAAAGCTTAGTTAGCTAATGGCAACTTTAGTGGGCTGGAAACAAATTTTTATAGTAGTTAAACAGAGTCTTGAGGACAATGGGACAAACTTGAGAGAGGGGGGAAGAGAAACCCCCTTGTTTGTGAATGAAATCACAGTTAGCCCTTCTATCTGAGGAAACAGCTCCATGAGCTAAGAAAATATCTTAGCCTCAAGGACATATGAAACCAGGACAGCCTACAGACATAGTTATCTAGGAACAGAAACTAGCAGAGTAGCCAAGGACAAAGACTGCATCGTGTCTCCCTCAGGCACGGTGGTCTGGGAGCTCGCTGGCTCTCATCCACCTGCACCTGGAATGACTCAGCTTTCCAGAGTCTGAGGCTCAATGTGCAGGTCATATGCTCTTGGCTCCCTCCACACTTCCCCACTTTTGGTGGGAATGTAGACTGGTACAACCATTATGGAGATCAGTGTGGAGATTCCTCAAAAAACTAGGATTAGAGGTTCCATTTGACCCTGCTATTCCCCTGCTGGGGATATACACAAAAGAATTACAAGATTCAAATCACAATGACATATGTGCACCCATGTTTATAGCAGCCCAGTTCTTGATAGCTAAATCTTGGAAACAACCCAAATGCCCATCAATTGTAGACTGGATAAAGAAGATGTGGGTTTTTTCCTAAAATGGAGTATTACTATATCATAAAGAATGAGGAGGTTGAGTCATTTATATTCAAATGGACATCCCTGAAGGACATACTCATAAGTGAAATGAATAGGTCACAGATGTATAAATATCGTATCTTTTCTCTGGTATGAGAAACTGAAGTTGTAAATGTGTTTTAGAATGCATGAGTGGTATTGTGAAATAGTAAATATTCAAAGGGAAATGCTGTTTAAGGGTAAATAACAAGGGGAAAGAAAAATGATGATAAAAAAGGAAACAAAACTTGTGCATATAGGGGTGGGGTTGTAGGGTAGGTAGGGAAAGGGGAAAAATGAGAATTAAATTATGTCATATACTGATACAAATTCTCAATGTGGAGTGTAATTGTGATGTGTATATATATAAAGTACCAATAAATTAATTTTTTTTTGAGACAGGGTCTCACTTTGTAGTTCAGGCTGGCTCTGAGCTCACTATGTAGCCTAGGCAAGCTTCGAACTCAGCAATCCTCCTGTCTCTGCCTCCCGAGTGCTGGGATTACAGGCCTGAGCCACCACGCCCAGCACTATAGTATGTATGCAGTATTGATTGTTGGTGGGGGTGAGTCTTCATGCCCAACATTGTATGTGGTTACTGGGGATCGAACTCAGGATGTTGCACTTGCTAGGCAGGCACCGGAACCACTGAGGTAACCCTCCGGCCCTAAATTTTTTTAAAAAAGACACTGTCATCACTGTAAATGCAGGTTTACATAGCATCCTTGTACAAATCCATGTGATTTACTTTCATGTACTCTTTGCATTGTTTTAACAGTTGGAAAATATTTTAATTGATTACCTGATGCACCAGTGCATTCATTTAGAATGTATGCATAAAAACTAGTCTTTATCTAGAATGTAGACTGTGCTACCTTGGTCCTCAAAGAGTTAATAAAACTACCCTTCCCTTTGCTTAGCTCCCCAAAGGTAATTTGGCACATTTCCCAGACCAAACCCATAAGGTAAAGGTCAAAATTCAGCGGACATTATTAAGGTGCAGAATTCAAGCTTCTTCTCCTAGCTTTCCTAGCTTGTAGCTTTCTAGCAGACTCATCAGAGTTTCAGGACATGATTAGCACACTCAAGGAGACCCTTTGAATATTTCCATTAATGGGCAATTGTGTGAGTGAGTACAGTGGGTGAGTCTTTGCTTTTTCTTGTTTTTTAGCATCTATGTTTTGTTTCACAAGGTTTTGAAAGTAGAGAGCTATGTCACATGAATGTGAAACGGGCCTAGAGACTTCCGCATAGGTTAATAGTAGGTTTTTCAGAATAGTTGAACTTTACTGTGGATAGCTCAGGCCTGGCAGGAGAGCAGACAGCTATAGAGGCTCAGCTCTGGAACACTTCAGCAACCTTGTTTCACAAATGGAACGGAGTGGTTTCTCTTGGTAATAACCAGGAGGTTGGGAAAATAAAGGAAATGGGCAGGTTGCAGCAATTAGGGGCCCCAAAACAGTGTTTTAGGAAATGTGTAAAGCTGAAAAGAGCAGAAGAGAGTTCCTGGGGCTTTAACATTTTTCCTTTCAAAGCAGGACTGGTATTTAGAATCACTTTATGCTTATCACTTTAAAATTAGAAGTAGTTTATATTAACTTTTGCCCAACAGAAAGCATTCAATCTCCTAAAGCATGTTTGTCTTTGCTTATATCACACAGTGATATAATCTTCATATTACATGGTACCTGAGTATCTTGGAAGTATCATTTTGTTTGCCTTTCCTAATGCAGGAAAGAAAGTGCCCTTGTTACCTTAATTTTTATGTTTCCTCTGATGAAAAACTAGCTTTGGGTGAAGCCTCTCTTCTGTGTCAATGAGGGGCCCATTGAGAAGCAGCAGCATGCTTCACTATGCAAGCCTCCTTCACACAGTCTACACAGCTGACTGCTAATGGAGTAATTTCTTCCCACTTCAGTTCTGTCCCTAAGAGCTGGATCCCATAATGGAACTTCCAGTTCATCACACACTGTTGGTATAGAGAAACCAATGGCTCTTCCAGTCTTGAAGTTGTGTATGCAGCAGATTTCAAGGCTTATTTTTCTGTCCAGATACCTGGGTAATTTTTATAATGAAAGAATGAAAAGGTACTCTTTCTTTCAGATCTGCTCCTTTAAATCTGCATGCAACATAGTTCTGATGAAACATAGTCAAATACCTCTTTGCAAGAAACTTAAAAATGTCATCATGACTCACTCCCAATTGAAAATCCAGAAATAACATGTAATAGCATACGTTTCTTTCCATCTCTCTGCCTCTACACAAGTCAGGGGGAAGAAACAGACATGTGATACTAGAATACTTTTCAGCAACCTAGAAATCTTCAAAAGTGCTTGAACAGCCCATTGGTATTTTTCTAACTGGGCTGGTTTCCTGTACCAGTATTTAATGACCAGTAGATCCTTTTCTACATCACAATAACAGAATCAGTACCTGCAGGTTGGAGAATGGAGAGAACAGGATGAAGTAGTGGGGAGCAGATTAGCAGAAAATAATAAAATGAGCTTGGCCATACACTGATTTGTGTCCAGAACAATGCTTTAGATTCATTTTAATAGATAAAATAATCAGAATGCAAAACTTTATCTGTTGCATGGATATAGGCAAAGGTTGGTTTTCTGTACTTCTGGCTGTAGGATCATCAGTTGACCTGCCAAAACAGTTGCTTAATTTCATTAACTAAATAATCTAATTTTAACTTTATTCCTGGTCCTTGACTAAATTGGTAAATACTTCAGTATGTAGTAAATATTATAAACTAAATAAATAGTGTGTAGCAAAGTATTATTAACTGTAGTACTAGAATACTATCATCTAGTTTAATAAACAGTATGGTAAATATGCCAAATCCTTTTTAAATATGGAGTATTTTGTTAAACCAATTAAGAATTTAGTATCCTCTGCCTCATCACTGTCTCATCTTAAGAAAATAATTGTTCTACTCTTTACTGTCCACGTTCCTTTTAACCTCCCATACCCCCACTGCCAAACTGAGTATATATGTGTGAATGAAAGAAAATAAAGTCTCAGCCTTGTGGAAGTATTCCTTGTGCACAAAAATAACAAGTGTGTTGGGGCTTATGACCCATTGTTGTGACCCACAGGACCCGTTAAACTTTATGCAAGGTATATCTCTTGCCAAATTATAGCATAACTTTTGAATACCAGTATGATGAGCTGTCTTATTTGTTACAGTCATGTGACCCATGAATTGGCAGAGGAATTTTCTCCTCGAGATCTACGACCTCTCACAAAGCAAGATGGTGGGGGCTGCACTTCCATCTCACCAGCATTGCCGCCATCTGACCCAGAAAAAGAGGAGGAAAAGGAAGATGCTTCAGAGACCATGGACCTGAACTCCTGTAGTGCAACATACAGCAATTTAGGTAAGTACAAATGTCATATAAGTGGTAAACTTTACTTTTGAATGCTCTAGGAAAATGTTCTGTTTTCCTGGAGAGATGGTTTTTATTGCTCCATGGAGCAAAAGTTGGGCCATTGGAGTTATAATTTTTTTGAGACGGGGTCTTGCTTTGTAGTTCAGGCTGGCCCTGAGCTCACTATGTAGCCCAGGCAGGCCTTGAACTCAGCAATCCTCCTGTCTCTGCCTCCCTAGTGCTGGAATTACAGGCATGAGCCACCACGCCCGGCATTGTGGTATGTGGTATTGATTGCTGGTGGGCGTGAGTCACCATGCCCAGCATTGTATATGGTTACCAGAGATTGAACTCAGGGCCTTATGCTTGCGAGGCAGGCACTGGAACCACTGAGCTAAATCTCTGGCCGTGGAATTATAAATTTTAACTCACTACCAGAAGAAAATCTTAGTGTTTATTACACATTTATTAAATACCTGCTACCAGGAGCTGTGCCCCTGTGTGAGATGCTGACACAGTCCCTGCTTTGCAGGACTTGTGGGGAGAGAGAGGTGAACTTGTCAGTGGACTCATTACAGTAGGAGAAACGCAATCACAGAGATACATGTGAATGTTTTTTTTTATTATGCTGAAGAACATGTCAAAACATTCTTTTCCAAAGGTAACTCCTGAGCAGATCTAACTTTCTAAGAAAAGGGAGGAAAAAGCATTCAAACCAGAGGCCAGAACAAGACTGTAAAGATATAGAGTAGTTTAGTGAGTGTGGATCCCACAATGACTTAGAGTTGCTGAAACCCGTGGCGGGTATTTTGATAATATCACGCATGTCAGGCTAAAGCATTAGACTTCCTGCTGTTTGTGACAGTGAGCCATCAAAAGCTTTAAGCAGAGAAATAAGACAATTAGATTTGTGTTTTAAAACATCTGCTCTCCAGGCTTCTCTATGAAGATGTATTACAGTAGTAGTTGGTAGCAGGAAGTCTGGTAGTGCTGTGCTGTCACAGGACCACAGAAAGGGTAAGAAAAAGAGGCCTCAACTAAGAGTGGTAGGGAGAAAGGTGGGATATTTAAGGTAATATACCCAAGACTCAAAGATGTGCAATATCTACGATGTATCTCACATGTGTGGCTTGGATCAAGCAGACTGAAGAAAGTAAGATCTCTCCATTGGAAGCATTTAAGCAAGGGCTGACAGGCCATTATTCAGAGTTGCTAGGAATGAGAGCTCAGCCTGCAAAGAGGACTGAGCTAAATTACCTCAGAGGTCCTGCCTATCCAAAAGCACTTTAGTTTTCTGATTGTCCTCACTCTTCTTCCTTCACTGCCCAGTTACTTCTAGTCTCTCTCTCCCCAGTCCCCCTGCCCCTCCGCTCTTTTACTCCCCCCCCCCCTTGAGTGTTATAGTTTCCATTCTGAAAAGCAAAGGTCAGGGCAGGAAACAACCCACCTTTGTGAAGAAAAGACTTCAGGCTGGAGGGTTAGCTCAGTGGTTCCGGCGCCTGCCTCGCAAGCGCAAGGTCCTGAGTTCAATCCCCGGTAACCACATATAATGCCGGGCGTGGTGGCCCATGCCTGTAATCCCAGCACTTGGGAGTCAGAGACGAGGATTGCTGAGTTCGCGGCAGCTTGCCTGGGCTCCATAGTGAGCTCAGGGCCAGCCTGAACTACAAAGCGAGACCCTGTCTCAAAAAAAAAAAAGAAAAAAAGAAAAGACTTCATTCTGAGTTTCAGAAACTTTGTATTACTTGGGAATATAGGAAAGCATATTACAGTTTACCCAAACAACCCTCCTGGATATCATTTTCTAGTGTGAATACATTTTACAGTCACTTTAAAGTTTATGAAACTTTTCCCATTCTCTTAAATTTTATGAAGCACATTACTAGATGAAAAATAACTTTTCTTATGTACCCTCTAATAATTCAATATATCAGTAATATGGATACTCTTACTATGTCAACATTTCTTTCATGATATCCTAGGTAAAATATTTTAAATCCTTACTGGTTATATGGCATTTTGTGACAGCTCATTTAAAATTTTTCCATCAGCCAATATTAAAGATAATTATTTTATCTTATTGACTTTTCAGCTACAAGGACTAGTTAAGAAAGGAGCTTTCCTCCTGAGTATTCTCATTGTTTTGCATATGTTAGCTTATTTAATCCTTACAACTGTCTTACAAATTATATTCTCATTTCTTAGATGAGAAAAGTAAGGCAGAGAGCCAGTAAGGGATGACCCAAGATTGGAACCCAATTGGTTGTGGTTACTGTAGTGCTTTTATTTTTTTTCCCAAAAATAAAAAATAGAACTATAATAAGTTCTTTAAATTCCCTACTCGTGTTTTGGAGTTTTTTTGTTTGTTTGTTTAAGTGTTTTAGTTTTTTGGGGATGCTCTCACTTTGTAGTTCAGGCTGGCCCTGAACTCACTATGTGGGCCCAAGTTAGCCTTGAACTCACAGCAATCCTCTTGCTTCTGCTGAGTGCTGAGATTACAGGCATGAGCCATGACGCCCAGTATTGTGGTGTATAGTACTGGGGATCAAACTCGGGACCTTGCACTTGCGGGGCAGATGCCAGAACCACTGAGCTAAACCCCTGGCCCCATATTAGAAGTTTTTAATTAACCATTCATAATTAGTGCTATTAATTACTAAATTACTGTGAAGTACTAAAATGCTATATCTCCGTTTTTAAAAAGTCATCTTTTCAGACACAAAATTGAAGATATTTTTAAATTATGAGTACTTAATGTATAAAAATACAAGGTTAAAGATGCCCCATCAGAAAGATTGCTTTCTAATTCTTTACTTTTTGAAGTGTGTGTTGCCCATAATATGCTGTCCAGTCATCTTTAAGTACTTAAGGGACTACTTGATCCCACAAAGCTTGATACATGGTTAGTTGCTTCTGTGAAAAGATAATAGGCAATTCCATTAGTTCTACAAACTAAGGTTCTGGAGGGTTGGGCTTTTAAAAAGTTTTCATTTTGTTACATTTTTCCTAATGGAACAAAAATTTTAAGTATCTTTTGAAACTATCACTTTTTTTATTACATTTAACAAGTAAACATGCAGCTTTAAACTACCCTTTTGGTAACCAGAAAAAGGTGTGTTTAAAAATGGAAAAAGAAGCAGAACCTCTTACTGCAATAGCTTTGGATCTTTTTATGCAGTCCAGAATCATTCCATAAAAATCATTTTTTCTTTCTTTGTCCTTCTTTTCTTTTGTTTATTAATAAGGCAGAACCAATGTTGAATGTGATTGTGGGCTATATATAAAATCTACCAATAAGGAGTTCAATTAAAAAATAAGGCAGAAGATGGGCAGACAGATACGGAAGAAACTAAAGTTGTGGAGTTTATTTCCAAAACTTATGCTGTAAAGTGGGCTTAGGATGCAGTATAACACAGCAAGGAAAAGGCTGGTGAGCAGTTTGGAGAGTAAAGTTCCTGTCACAGCTGCCCACCTGCTCCCCTGCATGACTGCAGACTGGCTTTAAGAACTCCCAAGCTGGAGTTTCCTCATGTGAAAATGCTGGTGGTAGAGGATGTACAGCAGTCCTTCAGCTCAGGAATGCTCTTGTTCACAGCTTGGTTCGCAAATAGAAGTGCTTGGCAAAATTTTGTTTTTGTCTGCAAACTCTGCATTAGGTTGACAAACACCACTACAGCCATCTTTCCCACGCAAACACCAATGTGGCCATCTTTTGCAAAATTATACAACAGATTAAGTTTGTGAGCCAAGATATCACCGTACTTGGTACGTAGCAGGGCTTAATAATTGTGAAACTTCTTTATTTCTTCCCCTAAAATATACCCTTCTTTTCTTTTTTATTACGTTGAACTTGATAACCAGAGTGAAAAGGATTAAAAATGTTTATTAGATGGTGTGGAATAAGAAGAACACAACAAAATATAAATCCAAAACTCTGTAAACTGCCTATACAACTAATAACTAAAGAGGTACAACACAAAACTGACTTACAGGACTCCAGATCTGCCATTGTGGTAAAACAAAGGGACATGGTTTGAATTTGTTCTGTAGCTCCCATAGTTATTTAGTTCTGAAAACTATTTTTTTTTCCTGAAAACTAATTTAAAATCAAACCAACAAAAACCACCCTGACTGGAATAGACCTTCAATACCCTCCGGAATACTTCCCATTAAATCTTTAGGCAGCCTTTGTCCTCCCAGGTGAGGCAGCCTGAACTGTGCCGCAGCCACACCCAGGGTGGGCTCTGATCTCAGGCAACACCACACTTCCTTTTAGAGGCTGTGCTCTCGGCTCACTGCATGTCATTATTTCTCATCTTCAAAATAAATAAAGGAAACTTTATTTTGTTCACAATGGGTTATTAGATTTTAGACCTGTGCCATACCACACAATAGCTACCAGCCACATCTGGCCACTTTAATATAGAAATAAAACTTCATTCCCTCAAGCTCACAGCTTTTCAGGTGCCCAGTAGAGCTACATGTGGCTGGTAACTGCTGTATTGGGCCGTGTGACTGTAGAATGTTCCACGTCCCTAAAGTTCTGTTGAGCAGCACTGTTTCAGAGAACTGTTTAGGTGGGAGGCATATATCATTCCCTGAGTTGCACAAAAGTCATTTCTGTCTTTGGGCAGCTTGGCAACTCCCTTTGAAGGTCACCCTTTACAGAGTGATGGATGATTTTGCTCTGAGTGATGGTCACATGAGATCGCAAAATGATCTCTGACTTTTAGTACCTTAATCCTCCTCAAACCAAATTTTAGAAGGTGTCTGTCACCCACTGTGATTTCCCAAAGAAGCAAAAAGTTGTTTTTATTATTATTACCAAACCTTCAGCATTTCCCCATGTTTTTCTCACATCTAGTGAGATGCCTAGGTATGTCTTCTAGATGTGGCTTTGTCTTCTTGGAAGTGTCTAGAAGAAAAATCCATGGTTGCATTTTAAGTGACACACTTTGCTACTTCATCAGCCTGCTAAAATCAGGAACATGTAATAAATCTACTCTGCTGGAAATGAGTTGGTGACATTAGCTCTCCTTCATTTATTTTGTAACCAAGTGTTCTATACATTCTTTTTTAAAGAGACCTATCAAGTCTGCCTTTACTTGACAGATCTTTGGCTTACTTCTCTTTCTGTTTCCCTGCAACCTAGCACATTATCTAAAAAACATTTTAGGCTGGGCGTGGTGGCTCATGCCTGTAATCCCAGCACTTGGGAGGCAGAGGCAGGAGGGTTGCTGAGTTTGAGGCTTGCCCGGGCTCCATAGTGAGCTGAGGGCCAGCCTGAACTACAAAGTGAGACCCTGTCTCAAAAAAAAAAAAAAAAAAAAAAAACATTTTAGGAGGTGCTAAGAATCTGAATGAATTATCTAAAAATGACTGTTGTCCTTGACTCTTGGAGATTGCCAAATGAGTAAAATGTGCTCTGCTCAGGAAAATTCAAGTTGTAGCTGTGTGTGTCATTAATCAGCTGGCTTCCCCACCACAGGGGACTTTATAACTTTTAAAATCAAGAAGTTATCTAATTCTTGCCTGTAGTCCCTCTCTATATGGACCACGAGAAACTATATGTTTTTCATTCTACTTACTTTGAGTATCCTTCAAACAACTAAAGCAAAAACTTAAAAAATAATTTTGGCTTTAATGTTGTAATTATGGAGTAGTGTCATTATAAATGCCAGTCTTTAAAAAATCATTCTTAAGCATATCTTATCATTTGTTCACTTACTCAACAAATAACTGACATTATTCCACACAATGTAGAACTAATGATTTGAACCAAAAATTTAAAAATTGTTCAACTTTAGGTTATCTAAATTTTAAAAATATATTTGTATTCGTGCCTATTAATTTTACAAAACACTAGTTTTGGATGCGTAGTATATTTTGATCATATCTAACCCTCATTACCAACCTTAGGCCCCAGTTTCCCTCCCTGTTATCCCTTCTTCTTGTTTAATTATAGTTCCCTTCCATGATTATCTAGGGTTTTAAAAAATAACAACTGAGGCTGACAGCTTTGAACATTTGTTTCAGCATTTGTCATACTTCCTAAAATTGTAATTATTTCTATTTAAAAAGAAATCATAGACTTACATCCCTAAGTTAACTGCATTCACATTTAAAAATAGTTTCCCAGAGGCTGGGGATGTAGCTTGCGATGGGAGAACTTGCCTAGCATCCACATAGCACTTGGTTCAATCGCTAGCACTGCAAATAAATAAATAAATTAAATAGTTACCATATCCCTAGAACTGGTTAATAGAGCACAGTATTCAAATTACATAGATAACTTCCCCCAAATATATAATCTCTCTTTTTTGGAGATATTTTCACCAATAAGCCTATGCAGTCATTGAGTTTGTCAGCTGCTACACAACTGGCAATCTTTAAATTGGCCTGTATTTGAGGCCAACTCCAAAGTGGTCTTTGGAGGGTTAGCTTTATTTTATTGTTTGGCATGAAGCCGATGTCCACTATGGCTTGCCAACTGTTGCTGACATTTAATTGTTACTCAGCCCAGCTCAGTAATAAGGCCGAGGTGCATTAGGACCCTTCCTCCTGATCATCTGATGCCTACTGCTGAGGGGACACCATATAAATAAAGGTTAATGAGAGCATCTCCCCCAGCAAGGCTGGGAGAGGGTCACAAAGAGTTTATCTTTTACCTCTAAGAAATGAGCTGCTGAAGAATTTTGAATAGAGACTCAATGAGAATTTTTAAAAGATCATTCTGAGAGCTGTCTGTGGGATGCTTGGAGATAGGAAGATTGACCAGGAAACCTGGCATTCCTGTCTTGTTGTAATAAGCAGCTAATTGTGGTCAAAGGCTACTCCTGTCTAAATGGATCATCATTAAATGCTTGGACCCTGTGGCTGTAATGTTCAGGTCATGAACAGACATATGGTATAGTATATTCCTGGTATGTCTTAAGCGGTACTGCCTTTCAGTAGATCACTATAATAATATCATTATTGAGTTTTTCAGTATGCAATCATCTTTAAAATATTTATTTTAGAGCTAGTTTTGTATTCATTATACTGATCCTGTAAGTTATAAGAAGCCCATATCAATCATTTTCCTTCCTGAGAACTTTTAAGCATTCTTTTAGCTTCTTTGAATTAGTGTCACTAAACAATTCTCTTTTCATCCACCTTTCATCATTTCCATTTCAGAACATGATATAGTACCTTGTCTGTCAGTCTGAAGACCTTTGGAAGTGGAGGAAAAATAATGAGGTAGAGTACAAAAGCTGAAAACGAAGAAACTAAGGTTTGAGTCAAACATATTTGTCCAAAAGAACTTTTTCAGCATATAGCAAGGCAAGATTTAGAAGCCAGTCTATTTTTTTTCTGTTTAGAAAACTGGTATGCCACAAAAATGTAGGGTATGTGATGTTATATCAGGCTCGCTGAAAACTGAGCTTGGTGTCTGGTCCCAGAGGCTTAAGAAGAATGTACAGGATTAAAAGTTTAAAATAAAACCAGCTAAGATATCAAACTTTTAAAACACTGACCCAGATGATTGAAATTCAGTTAGGAGAATTTGTCTTTCTTGGAGGGAAAAAACCCTAAAAACACAGAGCACTTTTAGACTTAGAAGAATGTCCTGACCTACTTGCGTGGACTATGGAATGTCTGTGGTTTCATTTGGAAGGAATAAGTTTCTGATTCTCATGTGGAAATCTCCTTAGCTCCCAAGAGATTATATACTGCTATTTGGGAAAAGAAGCCATGTTAATTTTTTTTAATTTCCTTGTTCCCTTGGCTGTCTATTTCCATTTGGAATAATGGCCGATTTTGTTGACTCTCTGTCCAACAGCCAGTTAACTGCATGTATGCATGCATGCATGTACTTCACACCACAGCAGGTTCTGAGCACATGTAAAACAGACACATGCTAGAAAAAGCTAAAAATACTCTCATAAAGCAAAAACAGAGAGAAAGGAGTAATAGTTCCCAATTTAATGCTGGGGAGTTGAGAGTAGGGCAGGGTTCATTTGAGCTGAGTCGAACACCTTTGCTAAGGTAAAAACATGGAGTGTAGCTGGGCATGAAGGCAAACACCTGAAATCTCAGCTCCCCAGGAGGTTGAGTTAGTAGGATTGCAGATTCCAGGCCAGCCTAGACAACTTAGTGAGACCTCGTCTCAAAATAAAAAGGGCTGAGGCTATAGCTTAGTGTTTCAGAGCACTTTTCTAGCATGCACGAGATCCTAGGCCCAATCCCCAGTACTGCAGAAAAAAGAAAAGAAAAGAAAATGGAGTACTAAAAGGAAATAACAGGAAACGAATGATTCATGTGGAAAGGATGATGAGAAAGAGTGATAGATAAGACAAAGAGCTTTAACCAACTAGTTGAGGAATTTGAACTTTATTCGATAGATGGTGAAAAATATGATCAGAATCTTCCACCCCTGTGATAAACACTAAAGAGCTGCTAACATGATAGACCTGTCTCACTTACTGGTTCTGAGGTAATAAAAGGAAAAGGGAGAAAAAAATAGAACACTTGGAAACTTTCATTCTTTCTGTGTCCAGTTATGTTTTTTCTACTGGGAGAAGTGAGTAGTAAATGGCAGCCCACAAAGCCTTTTCTAGGGCACATATTGAAATGGGCAAAATAGGCCCATCTTTCTAATTATTTCTTTATTCCATTTCTCTGTCAGCTGGATTTTTGCTTGTTCCTTGGCAAACAAATGAGACACAGCCCAAACCCTCGATGAGCAGCCCTATGGGGAACCCAATGGGTACTCAAGGCAAATGTTGTACGCGCTTAGAGGGAAATGTTCACAGGGCATTGTGAGGTCCCAGGGAAGGAGAGGTCAGTTTGGGGGAATAGAATAAGAAACACTGTCCAAAACCAGAAAGTTTGAAGGTGAGGAGTGCCTACCTAGCTTGTGTGAGGTCCTGGATTCAATCCCCAGCAACACCCCTACTCCCACCCAAGAAAGGATGAGAGCAGTGTGAAACTATTCCAGGAGAAGATGAGCATGAGCAAAGACACAAAGCATGAAGGAAGAAGACTAAAGAAAGTAGCCAGAAGTGCTAAAGAAATTGCAAGCTGACTCAGGATGCCACAGGAAGTTCTGTATGAGAAACAAGTATACCAGGTCATGACAGACTTGCTTGGTTCACTCGGAGATTTGGATTTGATCTTGAGGGTAGGATTCTTTAAGCAGAGCAGTGCCATTATCAGCTTTGCTACTTGAAAAAAAATTCTTTCTAGTAGCTGTGAGATGAGGTTAGCAAGAGACTGGAACAAGAGGAAACTGTCACAGTTATCACACCAGGATGGTAAGGACCTGTGCTGGTATGGTTCACTACTTCTCACTTCTGTGGCACCTCATCTAAAATATCTGGGTCAGCAGCTGAAAAGGGAGGGCTTGTTACAAAGCATCCAACTCATCTCATATATGACCATAGTTGTGATTTCTCACACTAGCCAAGGAAACATAGAGTAAGGGCAGTTCTGGAAAAAGGGCTTAGCCATAAAGGGAAGAGTCCATGAATGCCAACTCCCTACCTTCTCGGTGATGTTAAGAACATAGGAATAGATGCCAAGACTGAAATTTTATGATATTTTCTAAAAATTAATTTGTTTTACTGAGAAAATTTACATAACATAGAGGCCACTCTCTTTTAGTGTATTCACATAATTTTGCAATCATCACTGCTATTCTAGAATATTTTCATCATCCCATCCAGAAACCCAATAGTAGTCACTGCCCATTCTCCTAGTCCTTAGTAACCACTAATATGCTCTGCCTCTGTGGCTTTATATATTACTAGATATCTTGTGAAAGTGGATTATACAACCTATGGTCATTTCTGACTGGCTTCTTTGACTTAGCCCCCAGTTTTCAAAGTTCATCCATGTAGCATGTATCAGTAATTCACTCTCTCCTCTTTATAGCTGAACAATTGTCAACGTTAGGACTTTACCACATTTTGTTTTTCCATCAGGCTGTGGACATTTGAGTTGTTTCCACTTTCTGGCCAATGTGGATAATGGTGTTATAAACATTTGTGTACAAGTTTTTCTGTGTACATACTTTCATTTCTCTTGGGTATATCTACAGGAGCAGAAATGCTGGCTCATGTGATGATTCTATGTTTAAGTTTTTTGAGAAAATACTGGATGGTCTTCCAAGGTTAGCAGTACTATTTATATTCCTATTAGCAAAGTGTGAATGTTTGAACTTTGTTTTTTTATTATAGCAAGACAAGTGGATATAAAGTAATATCTTCTTGTAGTTTTGATTTGCATTGGCTTAATGAGTAATGATTCATATTGGGAAAATATCTATGCAAATCTTTTGCCAATTTTAATTGGGTTGTTTTTTGTAAGTGTTTCGATTTTTGTTTTGTAAGGCATTAGGGACTGAGCCCAGATCTCATGCATGCTAGACAAGTGCTCTACCAATAAACCTCATCCCCAACTCTGTAAGAAAGAATCCCTTATATATTCGGGATACAAGTCTCTTATCAGACACATACTCACTCTCCTATTATAAGGACTATAATTTTACTGTCTCAAAGATGTCCTTTGATGCATACAGGTTTTTTTTGTTGTGGTTGTTGTTGACCATTACCATATTTTTTGTTGTTGCTGCTGTTGCTTATAGTTTAAGTGTCACATCCAAAAAGTGATTGCCTAACTCAATGTCATAAGATTTTACTTCTGTTTTTTATTTAGGGAGTTTCATTGGGCTGAGGATATAGCTCAGGATCATAACACTTACTTAGCTGGGCAGCCTTAACTGCATGATGTGTTAAGTCATCACTGAAAGAATAAAAAGTAATATAAAATGTTGTAGTTTTAGTCCTTACATTTAGATCTCTGATACAATTTGAGTTCATTTTTGTGTATAGTGAGACGGATAATTCTTTTTTTTTTTTTTTTTTGAGACAGGGTCTTACTTTGTAGTTCAGGCTGGCCCTGAGCCCTCTATGTAGCCCAGGGACACCTTGAACTCACAGCAATCCTCATGCTTCTGCCCCCCAAGTGCTGGGATTCTAGGTGTGAGCCACAATGCCCAGTACTATATATAGTTACTTGGGATCTTTTGCTTGCTAGGCAGGTACCAGAACCACTGAGCTAAATCCTTGGCCCAGATCATTCTTTTGTTTGTTGATCTCCCACCCACCATTATAGGACCATTTGTTGAAAAAGACTATGTTGGGACCAGAGATGTAGCTCAGTGGTGCATGTGGCTCCTGGCAAGTCCAAGATCCTGAGTCTGATTCCTGATACAAAAAAAAAAAAAAAAAAGGAAGACTGTTCTGACCACCTTGTCCAAAATTAACTATTAATATAAGGATTTATTTTTGACCACTATTCCATTCATCTATATTTCTATTCTTATGGTAGTGCCACACAGTTTCAATTACTATAGTTTTCTTCTAGTAAGTTTTGAAATCAGAAAGTGTGAATTCTCCAAAGATGTTCTTGTTCAAGACTGCTTTTTCCCATCTGAGTTGCTTGTATGTCCACATGAATCTTTGGGTCAACCCATCAATTTCTGCAAGGAATCCAGCTGGGATTTTGATAGGGATTACATTAAATCTGTAGATCAATTCCATTTTAACAAAACCAAGTTTCTAATCCGTGAGCACAAAAATTGCATAAAATTAGTTGTTTTAATAACATGACTAATTTCCATAAATTTAGGCCTTTATTTCATCAATATTTTATTTTTCAGTATACAAGTCTTATTTTTTTAAATATGTTATTCATATTGACAGTAATGTGAATGGAATCATTTTCTTTGTTTTTGAATTATTCATTGCAAGTATAGAAAAATACAAATTTTTTTTTGTACATTGATCTTGGATATTGCAATTCTGCTGAACTAATATATTCTAAATTTTCTGTGGATTTCTTAGGCTTCTCACAGATTATATCATCTGTGAGTAGAGATAGTTTTAGTTCCTTCTTTCCTATCTGGATGTTTTTCTTTCTTTCTCTTTCCTAATTTCCCTGGCTAGCAGCTCAAATGCTTTCTATACTACAGATGGTAAAAGCAGAAATCCTTGCCTTGTTCCTACTCTTAGGGAGGAAATAGTCTTTTATCATTAACTGTGATGTTAGTTTTGGGTTTTACAAAGATGCCCTTTATCAGATTTAGGATGGTCCCTTCAGCTCCTGTTTCTTTCTTTTCTTTTCTCTCTTTCTTTCTTTCTTTCTTTCTTTCTTTCTTTCTTTCTTTCTTTCTTTCTTTCTTTCTTTCTTTTTCTTTCTTTTTTAAACAGGTTCTCGCTTTGTAGTTCAGGCTGGCCCTCAGCTCACTATGTAGCCCAGACAAATCTCAAACTCAGCAGTCCTTCTGTCTCTGCCTCCGGAGTGCTGGGATTATCACGCCCAGCACTGTGGTGTGTGGTATTGATTGCTGGTGGGTGTGAGTCATCACACCCAGCATTGTATGTGGTTACTGGGATCGAACTCAGGACCTTTCACTTGCAAGGCAGGCGCTGGAACCACTGAGCTAAATCTCTGGTCCCCCAGCTCCTACTTTTTTGAATGTTATGATGATGAGCTATTAGGCTTTTATCAAATCCTTCTTCTGGATCCTTTTCAGATATTAAATCAACCTCACATCCCTGTAAAAATCCCACCTTATTGTGGTGTACAATCCTTTTGAAATGTTGAAGTTGGCTTACTAGTATATTGTGAAGGGCTTTTGTATCTTTATCCCGGAAAGATACTAGTCTGCGGTTTTCTGGTAATGTTTTCGTCTGATTTGGTTATCTAAGGAATGCTGACTCCTGAAAATCGTAGGTATAAAGTATTCCCTCAGGCCAGAGGGTTAGCTCAGTGGTTCTCGCGCCTGCCTCGCAAGCGCAAGGTCCTGAGTTCGATCCCCGATCCCCGGTAACCATATACAATGCTGGGCGTGGAGACTCACGCCTACCAGCAATCAACCAGCAATCAGCACCACATACCACAGTGCCAGGCATGGTGGCTCACACCTGTAATCCCAGCACTCGGGAGGCAGAGACAGGAGGATTGCTGAGTTCCAGGCTTGCCTGGGCTACATAGTGAGCTCAGAGCTAGCCTGAACTACAAAGCAAGACCCTGTCTCAAAAAAAAAAAAAAAGTATTCCTTCATCCTCTGTATTTTGAAAGAGGTTATAAGGCATTAGTACTAGCACCTTTTTAAATATTCCATAGAATTCATCAGTGAAGTTATCTAGTCCTAATTGTTTTCTTTGTAAGAATTTATTACCCATTTATTTTTGTATTGCTAGGGCTCAAACCTGGGGACTCTGAGACCCTAAGCAAGTACTTTCACTCAGCCACATTCCTATTCTGAATTTTTAAATTAGTGATTTAGTGTTTTCCTTGTTATAGGTACCCATACAATTTTACTACTTTTTTACTTTCAGCTCTGAATATCTGATCATTCAAGAAATATTTATTGAATGCCTATCTTAAACCTGATCTTGGGCAGAGGTACAAAAATGAATGAGAGCTTTGCTTTCTCATATTCATTGTCCCTCCCTCTGCCCCTCCCTTCTTTCATCCCTCCCTCTTTCTCTCTCTCTCAGCCCATATTTTAAAATTTACATTTAATGTAGCTCTAGTGCTTGTAAAGATACTGTTACAGCCCTTTGGTGGAGAACAAAGATCCTTAAGCATGCCATACATAGTAGTGGTTTAGACTTTAAGGTATCCTTGAAAATCTTGCATTTATGAAAAATGGAATACATTATTATTGTTATTATTATTATTACAAAGTTTATGTTGGTGCGTATGCCTGGCATTTCTTCAAAGAAAGCACCACTCCTACTCTTTATGCCACCTGTTGCCTTCCACTCTGTGATCATCACTGGGAGTATGTGTGAGTTTCCTAGAACAGCTGTAATGAAGATTGTAATGGGCTGCTTAACACAATACAAATGTATTCTGAGGCAGTTATGAAGCATAAGAACCTGAAATCAGAGTGCCTTGCTCCTCTGAGACATAAGGCAGAATCCTTTTTCACCTCTGCCTGCCATCTCATAATGGCCATGGGTCCTGGGCATTCTCTCGCTTGCAGGTGCATCACTCCATGCCTTGCCTCTGTTATCACACGCTGTTCTTCCTGTTTGCCACCCTTTTCGTGCGCTGTTTTCTTCCAGCAAGAACACTAGTCATGTTGGGTTAGGGCCCACTTAAATGACTTCATCCGAACTTGATCTATTTCCAAATAAAGTCTAAGGTACTAGAGGTTAGGATTCATGGAGCAGGGCTGGCTCAGTCCATAACAAGGGGTTAGGCTTTAACTCTGAGATCTTGACCAAATGGCTAATTTTTTTTTTTTTGAAAGAGGGTCTCGCTTTGTAGTTCAGACTGGCCCTGAGCTCACTATGTAGCCCAGGCAAGCCTGGAACTCAGCAATCCTCCTGCCTCTGCCTCCGAGTGCTGGGATTACAGGAGTGAGCCACCACACCCGGCCAAATGGCTAATTTTAATAATACGACTAATTGTAATAGACTTTATAGAAGTTTCATGGTGTATTTCTCTGACTTTAAAAAAAATTACTTTCTTCCTGCCGGGCGTGGTGGCTCACGCCTGTAATCCTAGCACTCGGGAGACAGAGACAGGAGGATTGCTGAGTTCGCAGCTTGCCTGCGCTACATAGTGCACTCAGGGCCAGCCTGAACTACAAAGCGAGACCCTGTCTCAAAAAAAAAAAAATTACTTTCTTCCTTACTTAAGCACTAAAGAATCCATTGAGGCCACGTGCTTTCTCTTCTAGGTAGGCATAAGTGTGGTACACTAAAAGGAAACAAGTAGTTCAGGGCCAGGCATGGTGGTCACTTCTATAATCCCATCACTCAGGTGGCAGAGGCAGGAGGATCGCCATGAGTTTGAAACCAGCTTGAGCTACACAGTCAGACCTGTCCTAAAAGAAGAAAAAGGAGTTCAGTATATAAGTTCCAAAAGTAGCACCTCTTAAATCACAATGTGTATATCCTCCCAGGTAAAAATAGTCACATGAGGCTGGAGATTTAGCTCAGTGGTTCTAGTGCCTGCCTAGGAAGCACAAGGTCTGATTCGATTCCAGGTAACCTCATACAACAATACTGGGCTTGGTGGCTCATGCCCACCAGCAATCAGTACCACATACCACAAATGCTGGACTTGGTGGCTCAAGCCTGTAATCCCAGCATTCAGGAGGCAGAGGGAGGAGGATTGCTGAGTTCAAGGCTTGCCTGGGCTACATAGTGAGCTCAGGGCCAGCTTGAACTACAAAACAAGACCCTGTCTCACAAAAAAAGAGAAACAGTCACATGAGTTTCTGAAAGACTGTCTGAAACAGCAATTATCTGCTTTATACACTTATCACAATCACAGGAACCTCGTTCATCAGTTTAGACAATGTCAGAGTCCATCTCTAGTGAAATAAAATGATACGGCTTGTGCAGCTGCATTTTAGGTGTTAGAAGATGCTATATACATGACAAGTTCTGTACACATGAATATAAAAGTGACAAATGCTATACACAACACAGCATCTCTTTGGAACAGTGTTAAAAGAACAACAAAAATCTGATCCTGTCTATCCCTGCTGCTAGTTTCAGCCATGTGCAGTAATGCTTCCAAGCATTTCTTGATCATAAATGCTGTTGTGTCCACTCCATCTCAGTGAGTGTTTGTGAGTGGCTGTCATTCCTTAGCATACTGATGGGGTGGATTATAGTGCTCTTGGGACAGAAGTGGAGAATCCACATCCTTTTTTGAAAACAAAACCCGTCACCCAAATTAGTGCCCGTTCCTCTGGCAGAAAAATGCTGGAGCATTATCACATTTGTTGTTCTCTCCAAGTCTTGGACTCATAGTTTCAATGTTCGGGTATTTGTTGAGTGATTGTTTTCCTACTTCACATGAAAGCACTAAGTCTTATATTTCCCCACAATTACCTCACTATTTCTACTCAAGTTTCAACATGGAATAGAAATTTTCATTTAACTATTCTTTTCTTTTTTGTTAAAACAATACAGGGCAATCTAGAGCAGCTATGATACCCCCCAAGCATCCACGGCAGCCCAAGGGAGCTTTGGACGACGCCATTGCCTTCGGAGGGAAAACAGACCAAGTACCACCAAATGCTTCCCAACCCACGCCACCCCCACTGCCAAAGAAAATGATCATAAGAGCCAATACAGAGCCAATCTCCAAAGACCTCCAGAGATCTATGGAAAGTAGCCTTTGTGTCGTGGCTAATCCTACCTATGATATTGACCCTAACTGGGACGCCAGCAGTGCTGGCTCTTCTATTAGCTGTGAGCTCAAAGGACTGGATGTTGAGTCCTACGACTCCTTGGAGAGACCTCTGCACAAGGAGAGACCCATCCCTTCTGCTGCAAACAGTATCTCCAGCTTAACCACTCTCAGTATTAAGGACAGGTTTTCTAACAGCATGGAGTCCCTGACCAGCCGGCGTGGTCCTTCTTGCAGACAGGGCCGAAGCATCCAGAAGCCACAGAGACAAGCACTTTATCGAGGACTTGAAAATCGGGAGGAAGTAGTGGGTAAAATCAGAAGCCTTCATACAGATGCCTTGAAGAAACTGGCTGTTAAATGTGAAGACCTCTTCATGGCGGGACAGAAAGACCAGCTCCGCTTTGGGGTGGACAGCTGGTCAGACTTTCGGCTAACGAGTGACAAACCATGTTGTGAAGCAGGTGATGCTGTGTACTACACTGCTTCGTATGCAAAAGACCCACTTAACAACTATGCAGTCAAGGTAAGAAAATACTACGATTTCTTTTTAATCTTTCCAAACATGCTGTTACTAGGATGAGTTCATTCTTCTTCCCCCTTTCCTTTCTCCAGTTCTTCCATTCTGCCAAAGTGACTAAGCATCTACCTTTTAGCAGGTACTCTAATAAAGCAGGAGGTTTGTTTATATTTTAGAGAAAAAAACAACGTAACATAAAGAGTCAATTCAACAGTATACTCTATGCTAAGGTAGGAATAAACAGGAATCATGGGGGTTCCTGGAAGGACCTTAATTTGGACTCCAGAAATCAGAGTAGTCTTCTTAAAGGAAATAGACCTTGAGCTTGGCTATTTGCAAAGGCTGCCTCTAAAAATGTTGTACCTTCTACTCCATACTTATGCCTTTATTCTCTCTCAAATAAGAGACCCTTGCCTACACCCGTCCTGTAACTCCTCTGCCCCCTGCAGAAATACTTTTTTTATAGAGGAGGTAACTACTGTTTGTTGAACTTTGTCACATAATTTAATCCTCTCATCAACTCTATGAGGGTAATATTTTTTTCTGCATTTGAGACATTAGGAAAATGGAGCTCGAGGTTAACAAGCTTGCTTAGGGTCACAAGCGAGCAGGTGGTAGATCTGGTATATACACTAGGTATCTCTGATGTATAGCCTACACTTTGTCCTGCATGTCATGGTATTGCCCTTTCCAGAAAACCACTACCTCAAGATATCTAGAACTCTTGACATTAAGGATTCTTGTTGGCAATGCTGAGCAGTATCAGTTATAACAGTAAACTGTAGGTATCACCAGTGTAAAAACCATGCTATGGACTGTGATGTCCAAAGGATTTGGGTTCCAGCCTGGGCTCTGACACTCAGTAGTGTTGTCAGTAATAGACCCTATCATAAAGGACTGTCCCTGGTAAGTGCTCCATTCTTTCTCTACCATTAGCTCTTCCCTACTTTAAAAGAGTAGCAACTTTCATGCTTCCATTTCCTCCTCTTTCAGATGTTTACAGTGATAATCCATCTACTTTATGGGATTGAGGTGAGGATCAAGTGAGATAATGCAAGTGAAAGGGCTTGAAAAACACAAAACTCTGTGTAAACGTTAAGGTAATGTTCTTCATTCCCATAGTTCCTTTTTTACTGCTCCCACTCATTGGTTCAAAACCAATTAACATACTTAAATGACTTTTACTTGTTCAGTTGGCTTAGAAAGACCAGATGGTGTCTTACTAAATTAATGGATAAGGTAAACAATTGCCTTTACCTGTCTGTTGAGACAGAATATATGCTTGGGCCAGACCTTTGGCTGCTGATCACCACAGGTCCAGCATTTGTACCCTTGACTATCTGGCACTGGCAGTCTCTGCTCCAGCCCCCACAGTCCAATTAAATTGAAGGGTAGACTGCAAAGGGAAGATCTGGACTCCAGCTCATATATTACTCAGTGGTCTAAAAAGGCATGTTGTGATTCTGCGTAGCACACAAAAGCTGTTACATTCAATTGGGGTTATGGTGCCTTATCTTTCTTGGCTCATTATTGCTACAAGATCACCAATGCAGAATGAGCACCTATTTCAGAAAGGGGCATTGAACTATCTCTTATTTCAAAACAGTTGAGAAGTAGGGCTTGACTAACTTTAGGTATTATTGCTGTGCAATCTTGTCTCTTTCCTAAATCAATGGTCTAGTATTGATTTCTTTGCTTGTAATGATGCAAAAGCAATCTCAAAAGAACAGGTGGCAAGTGATTATATACTGGGAGTTGTTGGCAGGTTGGGAAAGGATGTTTTACACTAAATGCTGAATATAAATGTCTCTTTAAAGACCCTCTGGGCATTTCTGGAAGTGCCCAACTGATCATACAATCTTAGAGGAATAAACTCTGAAAACATGACTTTTGCAGAGATAAGGAAAAGCAGCCCGAAGTTGGCCCATACAAATCACTCCTTTTAGTGTTTGTCTTCTTAAAATATCCACACCCTTAGTGCTCTGTAAAGCACACTTGCATATTTTTCACGTTTTTTCACACGGGAAACCCAACATGGTGCTTACTTTCGTCAGAGACCACGTCAGCATCACCCTTACCCTCTCAGAGCTCTGGAGGCCAGAGAGCCCTTCCTGGTGCACATGCTCTCACTGCCTCATGTGTCACCACCCTCTCTCTGCACCCGACAGCACCACAGCAGAGCATGCCAGCTGTCTGGTTCTCTCCCCTAGCCTCACCCCTTACAGATGCTTCACCCCATCACCCCTACTGCTGTTGTGTGTAGGCACCATGGGACTCCCACACAGGGTGGTGCAGGGAGACTGAAAGTTCAGGCCGTTCCCGGTGTTGTGTTTGCGCTTGTTCTTAAGCAGGCAGTTTTAACTCAGGATTTCTAGGTTTGCATCATTTCCTATTTCACATTCTTATTTTTTTCACCATAAATAGCTTTGTTAATTGTCTTGGTTTGAAACTAAAAGTCTTTAGAGTACAGAAGAAAAAGGTCTGGCATCTACCCTGGGCTCAAGTCATCATATAACTTCTCCTGGCTTTCACATTGGTACATACCGACTGCCCTGTCTACTTCACAAGATTGTTGTAACATTCATATATATGTAATGAAAGTGCTTTTAAGCTGAAAATCATAGTTTGCCCCTGTAATCCCAGCATTCTGAGAGACAGGCAAGAAGATCATAAGTCTGATCTTTATCAAGACCCTGTCTTAAAATGAAAAGTAAAGTCCTGGAGATGTAGCTCAGTGTAAAAGGTCTGCATCTACTCTCCAGAATGAGAAAAAAAATTGTTTTTAGAAACTATGAATTACATATAAGACAATAAAATGTATTGTTATTAATAGAAAATGACTGCTCTACATTCTATAGATGATTATTATTTTTTAATGCTTAGCAGATTTAGACAGGTTCTGCATGTAGATATTTTCTTTCTCATTACTTCAAATATATAAACTCTCTTTCCTTATATTTATGAGAAAAGACTAAAATGTTATAGCCTCAGGAATTTTGGTGCTGCCAAAAATAAGAAACAAATTAAATGTCTGATATTAAAGAAACAATTAAATTGTGGCACATCAGCCCAATGGAATGTTTGTAGCCATTAAAAGCGGTGATTATCAGGACTATATAAAATGAAAAACATTTGTTGTAAAATCTCTTTGAATGCTAAATAGGATGATCATAACTTTTAAAAAACTAACCTGCAAAATGGCAATACTTAAATAATTCCTAGGTTAAGTGGCAGTAACTATAGATTTTGTGTAAAAATGTCAGTTTTCAATGAAAAACACTAAAGTGTTAAAGATTCGGTATCATTTCACACTGTTTCTTAAAAGCACAAGTCCCCTTAGTTATTCATTTCTGTAGATCTATCTATCCTGTAGCATAAATTATAAATAGCTCCTATTTCATGCTTCCTGGCTTTCACACATGCTGGCTCCTCTGTCTGGACTGCCCTTCTGGGAAGCGGTATGATACAATGAAGAATCCCTGCATTGTGATCTGCAGATGACCTATTTCAGAACCACCTGAGAATCCTCATTTAAAATGTAATTTCCTCACCTCCATCCCAGGCCTACAATCAAAATCACAGGCAGGGAGGCCTGGGAAACTGCATTTGTATTAAGTACCCCCTGGTGGTTCCCTCATACTAAATGGCTAGGAGTCAGATGTTTAGACTTCGATTGGGTTTTTTTATTTGGTTGGCTGGATTTTGTTTTTTTTTGAGACTAGGTCTTGCTATTGGTAGCTATCGTGGAAGAACCTAGTTCAGATTATTGCTATAGGTAGCTGTAGTGGAAGAACCTAGCCCAGATTGGCCTTGAACTCACAGCAGTCTTCCTGCCTCAGCCTCCCAAATGCTGGGATTACAGGTGTGCACCACCATGCCCAGCTCAGACCTCAGTTTAAATGTGTGGTTTTAGCCACATATTACCTGTGTTACTTTAGCCCAGTTACTTGCCTTTTCTAATTCCACTGCCTTTGTCTATAAATTTTTTTTAAAAACCAACTTCATTCTTCTTAAAGCCAATGTAAAAAAAAAAATCACAGGTGTCCTCCTGAACATAGTGATATACATAGTGAGTACTCAGAACATCACTTGGCATTGCTCAGTGTGAAGCATTCAATAAATGATAGTTATTTATTCCTCCATTTTCATGTACCAAGGAAGTGCCACTCTGTTCTTAAAGAATCCAGTTCTGTGCTCTCCTGAGTACCAGCTGATAGCTCTTCCCTGCATATCCACAAGGCACCTGGTGGATTTCTCTACCATTGTATGATTGTTCTGAGTTGTGCAATTAGGCAGGGCTACCACATGCAATTACAGAAACATGCCTATCCCCCTGCTGTTAAATCTGATCTCCACAGTGGGGACCATGGCTTATTCATCTTTACGTTCTTGGCATCTGATGCAATATCATGTACATAGTGGGCATTCAACAGATGTTTTGACCTTTCCAAATAAGCATGTACTATTTAAAACATAGTGCATGTGTGTGTGGATTTACAGAAATAATATAAATATGACAGTTATGCCTTCACGGAGCTTGTATTACAGTGGAAAGACAAATTAGAATGAAGTTTCAGAGGGTTCTTCAGAGATGTAAAGATGAATAGAGACTAATGGATGTAAAAAGTCATTCACACTTATCTGAGGACCAATAAGAAACAGTCTCTGCTATCCACTATATCTTTACAGTACATAGAAAACATAGTGAGAAATAATTCTATGGAAAGATTGTGGACCAAATTTAGAGTAGTCGAGGACAACTGTGCTAACATTTCAAGGTAAAACAACCTCAAAAGGAAGAGGATGCAATTAATTGAAATATAAATCAGAAAAGCCAGAAGGAAGCAAGTATGGTGGCACATGCCTATAATTCCACCACTTGGGAGGCTGAGGCCAGAGGATTGCCAGTGAGTTCAAGGCCAGCCTCAGCTACGTAGTGAGTTCAAGGATAACCTGAACTGTATAGTGAGGCCTTGTCTAAAAAGCAAAGGAAAGAAAAGCCAGAAGGATGAACGCTCCGTGAGGCCTTCAAGGGGGGGCAGCCAAGCTGAGAGAAGCCAGCAGCCAAATAAAACATGAGTTCCTCAGAAAAGAGGTCACATCTTGAAATACAGCTTCCCAGTCCTCTCAGAATTTGATTTAATTCAAACTGTAGGTAAACAAGAGACTGTAGTGGAAGAACTTGCAAAGTGGGAAAAGGCCCATCCCTCTTGGTGATGCAGAACAGGAGCAACTGGAGAAGCAGCAGGTGAGGGCAAGCTTCCACAGCCGGAGTCCGGAGCGGCAGAGGGCTGGAGCAGAATGCGGACTCAGAAGCAAGCAAGAGCTCACTCTCCGCTAAACCTCGAGCACATGTGGTCTTGGGACAGTTGGGAGGGTACCAGAGAAGCGAGGTAGGGAGAAGGGGCTGTGGAGGACATGGGGCCCGGAGCGCAGCCTGCCTTTTAAGTACATTTTTCTATGAAGTAATGTCCAGATTGGTTCCTAAACAGTATCTTACCTTCAGCTCCCTTTTCTGTCTCAGAGCCCTGCTTCTTTTACCATCTCGTCGCCATTTGGCAATCCATCAACTCGCAGACGAGACCGTCTGTCTGTGTGGCCAGCAGGTTGGCTGTCCTCCAGCCCTGAGCTCCCTGCTTTCCAAATAGAGCCAAACATAGAGTTAAGCATGAACTTAACTTCCCTGCTCTTTACATAAAACCTACCTTGCCTTTTGTCTCTTTCAAAGAATCTGAGAAGTCAAGGCAAAGCCATTGAAGTAGACTAAAGTCAACTTTGGGAGGGTGTTTACCACTCTTCATAGGAAGAGACTAGCCAGAGAGGAGAAAATCACTTGTATTCAGGAACACTAGATTCATGGCTCCTAGGCAGACAGAACCTTCCCAGTTAATCAGGCTTTTATATCAGTCAACTCACCCTCCTGTGCCTCAACCTTGTTCCTAAAACAAATAAAGGCCAGTCTTTCACCTAGAAGCAGCGCCGTTGTTGTTAAAATTATGGCTCAGTCTCCCTGTCACGTTTCTTTCCCCTTGTGAAATCATGGCATAACAAATGCTGTCATGAGAAAGCACATAATAAATTCAAGAAAACTACTTTAAAGAAGATGATAAAAGTTTCACATCAGTAAAAAACATAATCTGAGGCTTTTCCCCAATAGTCCCAATATTGGCACCTCTCCTGTAGGAATCTTCTCCAGGTCTTTGTTATCAAGGAGAGGGTGCACAGAGCCCAAGGAAGGAGTGCACTTCTCTGTGACAACAGTGTGGCTGTCCACTTCCAGCTGGGCTGCATTCTTGTTAAAATTCTGTGATAAAGTGGAGGTGAGCTGTGGAGACAAGCACCTTTTACTCCTCTCTCTCTCCCTCTCATTTGACTGGATGCTGAGAAAGCAAGACACTAAATGAAAAAGTGTGAGGGCTGGGGATTTAGCTCAAGTGGTACTGCACAACCTTGGCCGCACAACAGCCCAAGTTCAATCCCTGGTACTGGAATGAATGAATGAATGAATGAATGAATGAATGAATGAATGAATGAATGAATGAATGAATGAATGAAAAATGTGAAGTAGAATAACTTATACCTAGTTCTGAGGATCTTTATGAGCAATAATTACTGGCTTCATGGTAAAGAGTGAACCAGATGGGAAACCACTTCCATTTTTGGAATTCAACACAGCTCTGCCCAACATTGAAGTTTTATAAAAAGTCCTTGGCAGCCAACATCCTGTGCTAGGGTCCACTCTACTTCAATTCCCAGTGCCAGTAGAGGTGCTGAAAAATCTCATCCAGGGGCTGATTTGCAAAGGAGAGGCTTGGGGTCTTCCTGTGAACCTTGATTCAGAATGAATTGTCTATCAGAAAAATGATACTGTGGTCTTAATTGATGAGGCAAAGGAACATATTGGGAATTACAAATTGGGAAAGTAGTTGAATTCTTCATCTGAACCCTAAGCTTGTTAGTGAACTGCTCTGTGCCTCAGTTTCTCTAATGTGAATATTACAAGGCATCATTCTGTCAGTCTACATTACTACCTGAGGAATGCAGATTTTTTTGACCCCTAAGCTGAATGGGAGAGTAAAAACGTTTAATGAATACACATCAATGTGATAAAATCTTATACAATTGGCTTCTTGAGTTTGTTTCCTTGGCTCTAAAATGGATTTCTTGGGCATATGAACATTTTTACAGTAATTCAAGCTGTAAAATGTCTGGCATGGCTTACAGGTCTCATAGCAGATGCCTACAGTCTGGAGCCCTGAGTATTTGGGGCCCTGATAACATTTATATATTGAACACTTAATTCGTTTTGAACGTAATTGTACCAGCTTGGCTGTGGGTCTTGCCTCCAAAGCTTCACATGAAGCAATACTCCTCCCTTGAAGATCAAGGGGTTAATGTCAATCAGCAATGAGCCTGTGTTCTTAGAGTAAGATTGAACCAAAGAGTAGGTATCAATTTAGAAGTGCAGGTTTTCATTCTACACTCTCCCCTTTGCAATTGTACTTTTGTGTCATGCAACAAAATAGCACAGATGGCGTAATGCGTGTGATCTTTAGTGTTTCTCATTTTTATCCCTCTACAGTTCATTCCCTGCAATATCCATCTCACTTAAGGCTCACTGAGGCACTGTAAAGTGCATGGCAGAGATGGAAATGCAGGTCCCTGCTGGTAAAGTGGAAGTAGGCTGAAGGCACACTGTGCCCATAATAGAAAAATAAAAGCTAATGTGGACTAGTTTAAAAGAGTCCTATATTTTATAATTACTGCTTTCTTTGGGGAGAAGAGAAAATTGAAAGAAATGACAAAGAGCTGTGTCGGTTTTGTGTAATTTTGTGCAGTCCAGAGTCTCTGAGCCTCCAGAACAGCATGGGCTCAGCAGACAGTCCTGACTGATCCGATTTTACCCAGTAGTATGTCAGGTCGTTCATGAGCACTTATTCAGATTTGTCTGCTGTGCCCCTTCCTTGTTCCCTTGCCAATTTCCATCTGTTTCATAAAAGCTGTTCGTACATTCTAGCTACTCTGAGTAAATAAACTGAACGCCACACTGGATTGGATGTGGCCTGTTGTCAGTAGTTTATATAAATGAGCAGAACACATACCATGTGCCTTGTTCTGTGCAAGGTTCTAAAGACAGAAGTACCTTCTCTTAATTCACAGAAAAATGTGCTGAATATGAGAGGAATGTACCAGACGAGGAAGTAACACAGAAAGGGAGCTTAGAGTTTTTAGCACTTTCTCTAACAGAAATAACACCTAGTAAGTGCTCTGAAAGAATAAGTAGGAATCCCTCCAGCAAAAGAGGAGTGAAAAGAGGGTCCCAAATAAAAGGAGAACGGTAGGAATTGGGGAGCTAGCTACAGATAATCCATTCAGGTCAGAGCACATGGATAAGAAATAAAAAGGAGAGGAGGCCGGGACTTTATCCTGTCAAGATAATAGGAAGCAGCTAGGAAATTGAAACAGACAAATAGTATCGGATTCTTTTAAGATGCTTCTGTAGTCAGGCCTGGTGGTTCAGGTTGTAATTCCAAAATTCAGGGAGGCTAATAAAGCAAGAGGATCACAAGTTCAGGGTGAGCCTGGGCAACTTAGCAAATTAACGTAATCCTGCACCAAAATAAAAAACCAAAGGGCCAGAACTGTAGCTCAGTGTAAAGGCTCTGGTTCTATCCCCAGTAGCACAGAACAAAACAAAGCAAAAAGATGGCTCTGTGGCCATGTGGAAAATATATTTGAGGGGAGCCACATGAGAGACTCAGGGAGACACACTGGAAAGCTGTTGTCGTGGTCCAGGCAAGTGATGATGGTAGCAACAGAGAGAGAAGGAAAAGATAATTAAAAGTAATTTAGGAACAAAATCAATTGGACATCGAGAGTGAAGATGAAGGAAAATGCAGTGTGGACTTGGTTTGTCATCCAGATGGTAGAACAGGCAACAGACCCATTCATTAGGAGAGGGTACACCGAGGCAGCAGGGAGCTTGGTAGGAGAAGGGTTCAGTTTGTTATGCTGAGTTGAAAGAATTCACAGGACAGGACATACATGAAGCAAAATGTAGTGGGCCAGTGCATATATCAGCACCACTCAGAGAAAGAATCTTTTTTTTTTTTTTTTTTTTTTTTTTTTTTGAGACAGGGTCTCACTTTGTAGTTCAGGCTGGCCCTGAGCCCACTATGGAGCCCAGGCAAGCCTTGAACTCAACAATTCTCCTGCCTCTGCCTCCCGAGTGCTGGGATTACAGGCTCAAACCACCACGCCCAGCACTGTGGGGTGTGTTACTGATTGCTGGGAGGTGTGAGTCACCACGCCCAATATCATATCATTATATGTGGTTACTGGGATCAACCAGGGACCTTGTGCCTGCTAGGCAGGCAGTGGAACCACTGAGCTAAATCTCCAGCCCATCAGAGAGATAATCTTATGTCATATAGGCAGGAGGAAGGCAGTAGCACGTGAAGGGAAGGTGCCGAAGGGATTGTGCCAGTGAGGAAAGAAGACAGAGGGGGCGCTCCGAATACCAGTGCATGGAGGAGCCTTATGAGGGAGAAAGATAGTGAGACTCCACTCCACAGCTCGTTGGTCCAGTCGTCTTGTCATCTGAGTTTGCCTAGAGTCTCCCCTTTCCCCTCTCTTCTGTTGCCTTAATGGAATGTTATTGAAAAGACAGCCAGATGTAGGTCCCCTGTACTGGTCCCTGGTGTCGAGGGCATTCTGAAAGGGTCCGTGTTGTTAGACACATACGCTTCCTTTTCCCTCCAACTGCTAATCATGCAGCTTTACGGTCAAATCCCCCACAGTCTGCTTTATGAAGTTAGCTGTCAGAGGTTGCGGGTCTTATTACAAACATAAATGCTTTGTATGGCAGATTTGCCTCAGAGGTATGCAGAGCAGTTGCCATGAGCAACACAGAAAATAAGCCCCTGAAACAAAATGTTTGGAATTAAACTTTTCAGGCTGTGCCTGAGGAATCACACTGTCCAGCTCTTTCTTTCTCTGCTAAGATTAGACCCAAGTGGTGACGTGCTGTGAGCTGGGTGTAAGATCTCAGGAGAAGGCACTTCACCTATGATTCTGAAACCATTTGTCTTTTTATCTTTGCATTTCCAACACATGATTTGTCAGTGGCTGCAGGTCCCCACTCCTGTGTTTGGCAGTCTTATCCAACTGCTCAGGACGCAGCACCTTACAGACGGAAGTGCTGAGGAGCTGTCAGACACACGTGGGAGCGCTCGGTTGACAGCAGCCAGTCTCTTCCTTTCCTCCGTGTCCTCACTGTGGGATCCCAGCAGTACCTTGCCTGTAGGGAGGGGGCTCTTCCGCCTGCCTGGCCCCTTTGATCTTCCTGGTTCCTCCAGCAGGCATGCCCTGTGGACAGGAGAGCCATCACCCTGGAAGAAGGCATCTGTGTCCTCCTGCCCCTCTCCACCTTCACAGAACCAAAAACGTGTCCAGAAAGCGGTCCCCGGTGTACTGTATAAGAAGATACACCCTTCAGCAGCCTGGTTTTGTTCTCCTGCCACACAGTTTATGAGAGAATGACACCTGGATGCTGATAGTGCGGCTCCCTCTAGTGTTTTTGTGGCTCAGGTCTCATCATGGCTTTCTTCCTTCAGAAAACGTAGACAAGCACAGAATCTGCCAGAATTGGCAGCATTTTCCATACATAGTCAAAACAAAACTTAGGTGATTTTTTTTCCTATTAGAAGAAAAAATGTTAGGTGAAGATATGTGACAATTCCAGCTCCAGTTTATTCCTAGTTTTACATTTGGAGGAGTGTAGGAGCCCTGTGGAAGTTATTCTTTTGGGGAAATAAAATCATTCTTAGGATTTCTCCAGTTCAATCCATCTACCGTTTGTAAGGAAAGAATGTGAATTACTTTCAAGGATGATTAATGGAAATGAGAAGCTAGGAGGGAGTTACTTTGATCCCTGATAGAGAAAATATTGGATTGGGGGAGGGGATGAGCCAGTAAGAACCCTGACCATTTGTTTTGCAAAAAGTAGCTTGTTTTCTAAAATAACTTTTGGACTAGAAATTTATCATCTGAAGTCAGGTCATTTTTAGTTTTTTTTTTTTAAAGGAAAGGAGTCAAGTTATTAATATTTGAAAAATGACTACTGTGTGATGCATAGAATAATATAATACTCCTACCTAAATTAACATCATTGCAGGTCCATAATATAGATTTATGAAGTACTCATCATGTGAAATCCTATTATGGATATCCCCGTAATTCTGTGTTTGGGTTGTAACTGGCTTCATGGTTATAAACCAATTAAAACCCTAGCGCTCCCCATTTACACTCCAGTCTTCTCCTGTTTTCATTTGCCCTTACACCGGAGTGACCCACTATTCTTCAGCCTGTCTGTGTATGGTAAAATGAAGAGATAAGGAAGAGCTGCCCGCTCGGATTGGCTATCTAGGCAAGCCATTTTCATTCGAAGCATCCAAAATGGCCAACAATTTATCATTTCTTCTTTGTAAATCACTTTGATCCTTTATCTCAAGTTGATCTATGAAGCTCAACATAAATTCTAGTTGTAATGTCCATGTTCTTATCTACTCTCAAGGCTCTAGAGGACCTTAGGAAAATGTGTCTGTTTTTGGCTGGCTGTGCAATCTGGATAAAATTAGACTATGATAATTAGAATATCGTACCTGTTCTGGTGTTAACCTACCAGGTGGCAAAGTCTTTTCAGTGTGCTTAAATAATGAAAAATGACAGACATGGTCCAACCAACCTCTCTCTAAGCCACAGACTGGCTTAGCTTGGACTGAACATGTGCTTCTCTTGACTTGATAGACCTGATCTTACATCATAGTGCTGACCTTTAACAGTCACTTATTAGCTGCCTCTATCAAACCTGTGGTCAGAGTGGCTCACTGCTGCGGCAAATGGCTCTCAGGACTCAAAACAAAGATACATTTTTCTGTCTTATTCTGTTTGTTTGAGAAGTTATGTAGATCCTATAAGATTGCATCACTTAAAACATTTGCAAGTTGCCTGAATCATCACTGTTAATTTGTACACCTTTGTAGCATACAGATATATTCTACATACTTGAAAACATTTAACCTGCACAGCTGTCACATGAGTTAGGTTTCAGGGCTTTTGTTGCTTTTGTATAGGTTTTGTTGGGGTTTTTGTTTCTTTGTTTATACATACTGGGGATCAACTCCAGGTCTCTCTCACTGAGCTACATCTCCAGCCCACTGTTTCTTTTGGAGATAGAGTTTGGCTAAATTGTCCAGTCTGTACCCAAATTTGTGATCCTCCTGCCTCAACCTCCCAAAATGCTGGAAGTACAGGCCTGTGCCACCTGTGCCAGTAGTCTTGTGTTTTTATATTGTTCCTGTCACTAGGAAGATTGTGACCAAGAGAAATTAATCATGCCCAAAGTCACATTTAGTCTCATTTAGTTAAACTGAAAGGCATTTGATAGACTTCTTGAAGACTGAAGTGTTGGGATCTCTTACTCTCATTCTAGCAGGCAATATGATACTGAGAAAAATATTTAAACTGGGAATGAGGTTAATGGTGCTAAGTGCTGGATCAACTCCTATACAACTACCATAGGATCTTTAAATACATAGTGACAGGCCTCCTGCACAAACAAGCAGGCCCTCACTGGTACCCCACGCACAACTGTCCACCAACTCCCAGCTGGCTCCACATTTTTCCTCCTCTTGGCTCTGGGCAGCCAACCAACCAACTGACTTGATCCAGGAGAGACAAAGTAAGAAATTCAGGAAGAAAGTACAGACCTGGCCAGCAACTTGAAGAACTCCAGTGTTACTCTCCAAAGAGACAACCACAGACCACTACAGACAGGGAGGGAGCCAGACAACCCTCCAAACAGTGTAAGACCAGGCAGGGAAAGACAAATCCATGCCCTCCAGATAAGCAACCAGACCTGGAGAGAGTCGACACTAAGTCCAACGGTCCATTTGAAACCCATCCCACAGCCGACATCCAGCAGGCACGAGAGGGCTACGTTTCCCATCTATGAATGTGAACAAGGACACACCAGGGCCTGGACGGTCACCACAGTTTGGGGTGAACAGACACAGGGCCTCAGGTGCAGGGAGAGCGTCTCAGAAACTCATAGACTCCAATGCTAAGCAGAGAAAATCCTGACTGCTGGACTCCAAGGCTGCACGTCCTAGAAAGAAATCAGTCATCAAAAAACACAGAAGAGGGCCAGGGATGTAACTCAGGGCACTGCACCTGCCTGGCAAGAACAAGGTCCTGAGTTCAATCCCTGACACCAAAATAAAAACAAAAACACAGAGGAAATTTTTCCTTTGACTCAGTCTTGGTTTTGGGGGGAAGGATTAGGGTAGCTCCCTGTTTTTTCTTAGTTTTTTTTTTCCCTGTTCTTTTTGCTTTTCCCCTTTCAATGTTTTTCCTCCTTCTTCCTTTTCTTTCCCTTAGTTCCTATTTTTCTTTTTTTTTCCTTCATGTTTATTCTTTGTTTTACTGTTCTCTAACATTATTAAATTTCTTTAACTCCTCAATTGGGTCCCTGATCTCACTTTCTCTCCTCCTTCCCATATACCAAGATGCCTTAAAAATAACAAGAGAACAAGAAAAATGGATCCAAAAGCTCCTAAATAATGCAAAAAAGACTAAGATTAATCGGAACACAGCACAAATGGAATTATAAAATCTTGTTACTGAAATAATAACAAGCAGAAAACTCTCCAAATAAGGGGAAACAATTTAACATACAGATAAGGCATATAGAGCCCCAAGTAGCCATAGATCATAAATAAATCTCTCCAAAACACATCATAGTCAAAATCCCAGAAGTACAGCACAAGAACAGAAACTTAAAGATGCTTAGAAAAAAAGCAACAAATCATTTATAAAGGTAAACCCTTTAGAATTACAGCAAGCTTCTTAACAGAACGTTAAAGGTCAGGAGAGCTTGGAGTAAAGTGTTTCAAGCCCTAAAAGAAAACAATTTCCAACCAAAGATGATACATTTTACAAAACTATGTTTTAAAATTGATAGAAAAATAAGATATTCCCCAAATAAAAACACCTAAAGAAATTTGTGACCACAAACCAGTTCTCAAGTTCTCAATGATATCCTAGAAGGAAACAATGAAGCTAACAATGACGAAAGTTACAATAGAATGAATATGCCAGTTAGGTGAGCAGTTAATTGGAAGGGAGAGCTAGCCAGCAACAGAAAAATAAGGTGATGACAGAAATGAGTTATTTCCTATCAGTAATGACTCTGGCAGAAAGGATCAAGAAATAAAACCCAACACTATGCTGCATACAAAAAGACATTTAAGCCAAAAAGACACACACAGATTAAAAATCAAAGGATGGAAAACAATATTCCATGCACTGGGAATCCAAAAAATGTCAAGCAGAGCTATCTTGTATTCATACAAAGTGGACTTCAAGCCAGAACTAATCAAAAGAGGCAAAAAAGGTCACTACATATTGATTGAGGAACAATCCAACAGAAAGAGATAACAATTAATATGTATGCACCAAACAACAGTACACTCAACTTCATAAAACAAATACTATTAGACATAACAGATAAGCATAATTATAGTGGCGGACTTCAGGACCACACTACCACAAATACACAGACACAAAAGTCAAAGAACTATCAGAACTGAACAAAACCTTCAAACAAATTAACTTAGAATACATTCTTCTCAACAGGATGTGGAACCTTCTCCAAATGGACTATATCCTATCTAATAAAGGAAGCTTCAGTAAATATAAAATAATTGAAATTATAGCAAGCATATTATCAAATCATGGCACAATGAAACCAGAAATCAACAACAAAACAAATTATACAAATATATGAAAACCAAGCAAAACACTTAAATAAGCAATTGGAATAAATAAGGCAGTTTCTACAACTTAATGAACACAATGAAAGTTTGCTGCTTTAAACTGCCCATATCACAAAAACAGAGCAAACAATACCCTCAAAGTCCTTTAAAAAACAGAGAACAATTCAAACTCAAAGCTGGTACAAGGAAGGAAATTATAAAGGTCAGAGCAGAAATCAATGAAATTGTGACCAAATAAACAATACAATGAATGAACCAAAGTGTTGGTTCTTTGAAAAAAATAAGCAAAATTGACTCTTAGCCACTTTAACCACAAAAGACAGAAAAGATAAAAATCAGTGCAAGTAAAAATGAAAAAGGTGAAATCACAATCATAGTGACAAAGAAGATTATTGACAATTACTTTGCAAAACTGTAAGCCAATGATTTGGAGAATTAACATAATGGATAAATTCCTAGATACATATAAATTACCAGAAATGAATCAAAAAGATTTTAAACCCTAAGGTGCTGGGAATTTAGCTCTGTTTTTCCTCCTTCTTCCTTTTCTTTCCCTTAGTTCCTATTTTTCTTTTTTTTTTCCTTCATGTTTATTCTTTGTTTTACTGTTCTCTAACATTATTAAATTTCTTTAACTCCTCAATTGGGTCCCTGATTTCACTTTCTCTCCTCCTTCCCATATACCAAGATGCCTTAAAAATAACAAGAGAACAAGAAAAATAGACCCAAAAGCTCCTAAATAATGCAAAGAAGACTAAGATTAATCGGAACTAGTGAGGAATCAGAACACAGCACAAATGGAATTATAAAATCTTGCTACTGAAATAATAACAAGCAGAAAACTCTCCAAATAAGGGGAAACAATTTAACATACAGATAAGGCATATAGAGCCCCAAAATTTAGCCCAGGAATTTAGCTCTGTGGCACTGTGCCTGACTCACTAAACACAGAGCTCAATCCTTGGTACAAAAAAAAAAAAAAAAAAAAAGACCAAACCCCTAAATAAACAACAAGCAGTGAAATTGAAGCAGTAATTATTATAAACAAACAAACAAACCCCTACCAACTAAGACAAACCTAGGTTCTGATGGTTACATACTTAAATTCTATGATGAGATGATCCAACACCAGTATTCCTCAGCCTCTGATGAAATTGAAAGGGATGGAAATAATGCACCCAAAGCTGTTCCTGGAAACTAGCATTACCCTGATTGTAAAACCCAAGAAAAGACCAAACCAAAGAAGAATTATAGGCCATTCTCTTTAATGCACAGAGTATCTCAACAAGATACTGGCAAACAGAATGCAATGAATGATCAAAAGATCACAAATTACAACCAGATAGGCTTCATCCCAGGAATGCAAAGATAATTAAACATAAGCAAATCAGTAAAACAGAAACACAGAAGCAAGCACCCTCCATACACAACAATGACACAATCATTTCAAAAGACACAGAAAAAGCCTTTGACAAAATCTAACATTCTTTCATGATTTTTGAAAAAGCAAACAAAACTGCTTGGCATTATGGTGCACACCTATAATCCCAGGATTTGGGTGGTTGAAGCAGGAGGTTCATTGTGAGTTTAAAACCAGCCTAGGCTACATAGTAAGTTCAAGGCCATTCTGAACTACATAGTGAGACCCTGTCTTTAAAAAACAAACAAACAAAAAAACCAGAAGAAATAGATATAAAAGAATCTTATCTCAATCAGATAATAGCCATTTATGATAAATGCACTGCCAATGTCATATTAAGTGAGGAAAGCTGAAAGCTTCCACTCTAAAGTTAGGAACAAGACAGAGATGTCCATTAGCCCCACTCCTGCTCAATAGTATTTGAAACATTAGCAAAAGCAGTTATGGAAGAAAAAGAAATAAAAGGGATTCATATAGGAAAAGAAGAAATCAAATTATTATTATTTGCAGGTGGCATGATTCTTTACATAGAAGACCCAAAAAAGTCCACCAAAAGACTTCAGGGATTAACAACTAAATTCAGAAATGTAGCAATGTACAAGAATACCACAAAAATCAGCAGCATTCCTACGCACCAATAATGAGTCCACTGAGAAAGAAATTAGGGGAAAAATAGCATTCACATTAGCACCATGAAAAATGTAATACTTAAGAATTAAGGAATTTGAAGACAATAATGAAAACTATAATACTCTGTTAAAGGAAATTGAAGAGGACTTTAGAAAATGGAAAGATAGCCCATCCCTGGATAGACAGAACCAGTATAGTCAAAATAGCCACTCTTCCCAAATTGATACAGAGATTTAACACAATTCCAATACAAATAACAACTGCATTCTTCACAGATCTGGAAAAAAAAATCCTAAATTCATATGGAACTGGAAGAGACTCAGAATAGCAAAAGTAATAGTCAGAGGAGCAAGATGGAAGGCATCACAAACCCAGACTTGAAATTACACCGCAGGGCTACAGTAATAAAAACAGCACGCTACCAGCATGAGAACAGACATGAGCATCAGTGAAACAGAATAAAAGAAATAGAAACAATCCCAGGTACATTCAGTCATCTGATCTTTGACAAAGGAGCCAAAAGAACACTGGGAGAAAGATAACCATCTTTCTCAGGACAGAAGGCCCCATGTAAGTATTTCCCAAAGTCATAGAGAGGTGGCAGAAGCCTTGAAGGGGCTTGTTTTCAGATTCTGCCCAGTTGTACCCAAGTGTCTAACTGTACAGGTCCAGAGAATGAGGCAGGAATGCCCTTCTCTCAAGGCTCCTTTTGTTTTTTTCCTTTTCTGTCTAATGTCTATCTGAATTGGAATCAGCGCAGTGCTTCTCAGAACTATCAGCATCCTTCTAAGAAAATGTACAATTTTCTTTGTAAGTAAAACTGACAAGAAAATAATGATTTAAAGTTTGCTCCTTTTCTGAATTCACATACCAAACAAGTATAAACCTTAGAGAGTGACTGTTGTGGGAGACTCTGGGGTCTGAATAGGACTTTGCCCCTCCCACCCCTTAGGGAGGAAGAGCAGGGTCCTTGCTGGCAGGCCCCAGGGAGTTGAACTATGTGAAGAGTAGCCCTTGTACACAAGGGTTGTGTACAAGGTTGTGGTGTTACTTGCTGTGCTTTTTTAGACCCTTGAAACTAAAACTATACTCATCACAGTATGTCTTAGCTGATGTTTGTTTTGAGACAGGGTCTTGCTTTGTAGTTCAGGCTGGCCCTGAGCTCACCATGTAGCCTGGGCAATCTTCAAACTCTGCAATCCTCCTGCCTCTGCCTCCCGAGTGCTGGGATTACATGCGTGAGCCACCACACCTGGCATTATGGTGTGTGGTATTAATTGCCAAGATTATGGGTGTGAACTACCATGCCCAGCACTGTGGTATGTGGTACTGGGGACCAAACTCGGGTCCTTGTGCTTTTGAGGCAGGCGCTGGAACCACTGAGCTAAATGCCTGGCCCTTAGCTGATGTTTTTGATCAAGAAACTTTTCCTTGATCCATAGGCACTTAATAAAGTTTACTTTTTGAGAGGTCTTATTACCTCATTAATGTTAATTAAATTGACCTTGTTAACAGCATAAAATTCAGAATCTTGCTACTCATCATTGCTTTTGCTCTGACAAGTCCAGACCAGTGACTGTCTGTCTTTATGCTTTATCCTTACTCTGTCAGTGCACTTTGTATGCCACAGCTGTGACCATCAGAATGATATTCATTGAAAATTTTTGAAACCTGCCTTACCTGGCCATTGTATGTCACTCTCCTAACCAATGGGAAGGCAGCACAAAGCGGGATAGGTTGTGACATAAAGTCTTCGAGCTGACACAAGGTACCATCTGTAGCCCTGCTATGGAGTCCAGGCTGTAAACCTTTACACAAAGCAAGTGGAGAAAAAGTTTTGTTGTTCATTTTTCTAGAGGAGGTGCAGACATAGTAGAAAAAACAGGCTTTGAGATTATGTAGTCTTAGACGTGAAAACAGGTGGCCTTGGGGAAACATATCCAACGTCTCTAATATTTCTTTGTGGTAAGAAATATTCAAAATCCAGTCTTAGAGTTTTTCATATTACACATTACCTGTAGTCACCCACATTGTGCAGTAGAACACCAAATTTATCTATTCTCTTCATGCCCACTGACCGCCCCTTCTCCATCCCCCTCCTTCTCTCTCCAGCCTCTTCTGTTCGTTTTGTTTTGTTTTGCTATTGGATTATTTGAGCTCCTTATATAGTTTGGATATAGTTTGTCAGATGCAGTAATTTGCGGATATTCTCTCATGTGAGGTTGTCCCTTCACTGTGTTGAATGTTTCCTTTGCTGTGCAGGAGCTTTTCAGTTTAATGTAATCCCCTTCATCTATACTTGCTTTTGTTGCCTGTGCTTTGGAGGTCTTTTCCCAAATATTTGTGCCCACTCTAGCATCCTGTTTTCTTCTAGTGGTTTCATTAATCCATCTTTTTTTTTTTTTTGCTTTTTGAGACAGGGTCTCGCTTTGTAGTTCAGGCTGGCCCTGAGCTCACTATGGTGCCCAGGCAAGCCGCCGCGAACTCAGCAATCCTCCTGTCTCTGCCTCCCGAGTGCTGGGATGACAGACGTGAGCCACCACGTCCAGCATTGTGGTATGCGGTGTTGATTGCTGGTGGGCGTATCTC